>JARDYH010000002.1:286147472-286179972 GCA_029215795.1 Anniella stebbinsi | reverse complement strand
TTCTGTTGAGGGTCCCATTCCCTCACAGGTTTATCTGCTGGGGGCCGCAGTGGATAGGATCAAGGCCAGAAATGTCCGGTGTTTCAAGTGGTTCTTGCAACCACTTCAGAATCATGTAAAATAAATTTTATTTGACAAGCAAGCTTCAATCTCCTTACTCTCTGTGTCCCTACTGCTCTGCTGAAGCACTTCCTGATAGTTGTTCTCTTATGCATTTCCTTTCACTGATCTGTGTTACTGAGTTATACTTCCTGTCTGCTACCCAAATTCTCCTACCTAGTTCCACATACATACATACATACATTCATGCATCTTTCTTTTTATAACGTTAACAAAGAACATATACACTAGCGAGCGGATCCAGTTTCAAACAGTTTAGGTGGATACAGAGGTGGATATGTGTATCCACATAAAGATGGATTGCCTTTAGATGGACACAGATAAGCCTTCAAGCAAACTTTCACAGCTCTCACAGTTGGACACATTGTGTCCACCCCACCTGAGTGAAGGCATGCCTGCTGGCACCCCTAGAAACGGCCCTTGCCATGGCCCACCCTCTATAGCCCCCTGTCCACAATGTCTCCCTTAGATGAAGCTGCCCCACAGCACAGGGGAGGGAGCAGTCCTACAATCTTCCCTGGCTTCAAAGTGTGCTAGGTATTCCCCCCTACTTTAACATGTTTTTTATTCTTCAATATTTGGGGCTAGGGATGGACAGACTAACCTCTGTCCATGCTCACTGGGTGCTCACCGAACCACTCGCACTGCTCCCCCCACATTTGCTGCATGAGCCAGTGGACAACCCAGTCAGTGCCCAGAGAGTGCTGCATGGCTTCTCATCCCCTTAGTGAGCCACCATTTTGTGTAAAAATTGCGGATTTTTATTTTCCTCCCTGGTATTCTAATGTTGTATAAATGGGTTCAGCAAACAGGGTCTAGGAGGCCAAGCAGTGGGTGGGGGAAATCCATCAGATTCCACCTCCTTCTAAGACTCCCATGACCTCCCTATTTGGGGCTTGTTTGTTTTTAAAAAATGACTAAGGAATGTGAATATTGTATGGTTATAATCTGCTCACTGTAGTTCTGAATCATGATGGGAAGCTTGGTTGAAATTGATCAAATAGTATTGAAGCACTGTATGTTTAACAATTTTAATTGGCCACTTTTTTTATTCAAGATGGTGGTCAAATTTTATGTCTAAAACCATCCCAGATAGAACAAATCCTAAAAGTTTCATAACAATTGGCTGTACAGTTTTTTACTCCATCCAGGACATACAAACAAATACCTCATTTTATTATTATTATTATTATTATTATTATTAGAAGAACAACCGCATATGCCCCCATGAGTTTGAACATAGTCTTTCTTTCAGGTGTTGGAGTCTTTGTACCAGTTGGCCTGCCCGAGTCGTAATCTGTTTTGCTACAGCAGAAGTCATTCTTTTCTGTGATAATTGGTATCTGTGACATCTGAAAGGGTTGAGGTGAGTGGGAGCTGGTCAGTCTCTTATTCACTTTGGCAGGAGGATTTGAGGTATCTCCAGTCTGCGGGCTAAATACTGGAGTGGCATCTTCTGCCTTCTGGGATTGCCTCTCTTTGTCCTGATCTGCTGGTTCTCAGTCTGCTATAGGTCAGCAACTGCCCCTCAAGGGCCTTCAATTGCTTCTCAAGACTTGGCCCTCTGGGGTCACCACTTGTTGGAATAATGAGCATGACTTAATTTCTGCTATCAGTTCAGTTCATCTGTTGTGGCCCTCTGGCTGCAGTAAGTTACCCTACATTAGTGGCAAATTCTTTGTCCTTTGACCCATCAGCCCCTGTGCTGGACTCCTATACGAGATTAGATATGGATCAGTCCTGGCTATCCTGGTTTAGGTCAAAATTCTCTTAGCCATGTGGATGTAAAGTCTCCTTCTGTTGTATTTCTCCATGTGAATTACAGTTCTCACATTGTTCCATGTATGCTTTCAAATATACATTCATGCCAGGCCAGTATATGCCTTCTCTTGTTCTCAACTCCCCATGTGTGAGGAATGTATCCTTTTCATTATGTCTAAGTGCAAAGATGCTGGGATGATAGCTCTGTTAACCCTAAAGAGGACCCCATCTTGTACACTGACCTCCTCCCTCATTGATATGTAGGGAGCTGTCTCCCTTCGTAGCTCAAGCTTCATTTCAGGGTGGCCGTCAAGGATATGTTTGACTATGTGTAGACTCTTGTCCTAGCTGTGTCTTCCTGTATTGCCTGTAAGTGGGGTCAGGAAATTGGTAGGTGCTGTAACATATTTATTGTTTTGTTTCTATGTCTTTCTCCACTAAGCCCTCTTCACTGGGTTCTGTGAGGAAAGTTCTGCTTAAACTTTCTGCTTATTGGCATTCGTAGACAATGATAACTGCCAGAAGGAGTTGTGAAAGTGGTCAGAAAGCTTGACTGCATGCCCAGTTCTATGTGCTAGAATCCTCTGTGTGTGTGTGTGTGTGTGTGTGTGTGTGTGTGTGTTTGCATCAAAGAATGAGGTCACACACCACATCATAGATCATTTAGTGCTCAGTTCAATAGTTTAGGATCTATACAAATGAGCAAACTTTCCTGTAGGTTTTCATATGATAACCAGGCTGCTGATCCAGGCTGTATGAATATTTACTGGGACAATTATACCTTTGGCTTGTAGGCTGGACAGCTTTTGTTTCAATGATTCTGCCAGTGCCATAGGTATCCTTCATTTGGGGATCCTCAGTGGTTCTACACTGGAGTCTGTCTCAGGTTTCAACTTCCCTGCCAGATGCCCTTATCCATGAAAAACAGCCCCAAATTCTTCCAGTATCTTTTCCATCATCCAGGCAGTGGGATGGCTCTGCTCACTGGTCTGCATTTCATAGAAGATATTCTGATGTACCTGAATCAGTTGCATGGCTTACACCACTTTGCTCCTCAGAAGCAGTTAATGGTCCTCTCTATTCAGAATAATAAGTTCCAAGTGCTAAAGTTCATTGTTTTTTGGGTTGCAAATCTTAAGTCTACAATGGTACCTTTTCACACTGGGGAGAGGTAACGAGCGGGGTACCGCAGGGCTCAGTCCTGGGCCCAGTGCTCTTCAACATTTTTATTAATGATTTGGATGAAGAGGTGCAGGGAACACTTATCAAATTTGCAGGCAACACAAAATTGGGTGGGATTGCTAATACTCTAGAAGACAGAAACAAACTCCAAAGTGATCTTGATAGATTGGAGCGCTGGGCTGAAAACAACAGAATAAAATTTAATAGGGATAAATGCCAAGTTCTACACCTAGGAAAAAGAAACCAAATGCACAGTTACAAGATGGGAATTGTTGTAGTTCACAAGCTGAATAAGAGCCAACGGTGTGATGTGGCTGCAAAAAAAGCAAATGCTATTTTGGGCTGCATTAATAGAAGTATAGTTTCCAAATCGTGCGAGGTACTGGTTCCCCTCTATTCGGCACTGGTTAAGCCCCGTCTTAAGTATTGTGTCCAGTTCTGGGCACACACTTCAAGAAGGATGCAGACAAGCTGGAGCGTGTTCAGAGGAGGGCAACGAGGATGATTAGGGGTATGGAAACAAAGCCCTATGAGGAGAGATTGAAAGAATTGGGCATGTTTAGCCTGGAGAAGAGAAGTTTGAGGGGAGACATGATAGCACTCCTCAAATACTTGAAAGGTTGTCACACAGAGGAGGACCAGGATCTCTTCTTGATCAACCCAGAATGCAGGACACAGAATAATGGGCTCTAGTGACAGGAAAACAGATTCCGGCTGGACATCAGGAAAAACTTCCTGACTGTTACAGCAATACAACAATGGAACCAATTACCCAGGGAGGTTGTGGGCTCTACCACATTAGAGGCATTCAAGAGGCAGCTGGACAACCATCTGTCAGGGATGCTTTAAGGTAGATTCCTGCATTGAGCAGGGGGTTGGCCTTATAGGCCCCTTCCAACTCTACTATTCTATGATTCTATGACTTGCCAACAAGTTTCAGGATACTGTTGTTATACATAATAAGCACCTGGCCACATAGTTCAATGTCTGCTTTTCATTTGCCAGTGTCATTGGCAGCACATTGCAGCTAGCAATCCACCTGAAAGTGAACTGCTTTTGTTGTTTGTTTGTACATATTGCTCCCCCAGTATCTCCCTCTACATGGATGTCATGGTTTGGTGATCCCAAAGTCAGGCTTAGGACATTCTCCTTGAGTTCAGACTCATCACTGTCTTCTTCCTGCACTGCTCTCACTGTCAGTCTCTGAAGTTTCTTCAAACTCCTGCATTGGCTTTGAAAGTGGTTTGGTTTGGCCACATCCTTTGCACTTCTGTCCACAGGCTGGCCATTTTTCCTTTCTCTTTTCATGTTGTTCCCCACAATATAGACACCGTATTCTGGGTGTCCCTTGACTGGCCTGCACATTTTGTTCATAGCGATGTCCCGACTGTTGAACAGCATGCACCTGCACCTCTGGCACCTCTGACCATCTCTTTAGAAAGTTCTACTGCTCTGCCAATTCCCAGGCAGTGGTTCAATGTTATATCCACTTATCACAACAGCCGTTCATGGAGCTGTTGATCTCTTGTCCCACATACAAATCTGTCTTGGACAAGAGCATCAGTTAACACCCCCAACTTGCAAGTTGCTGCTACTACCACAACACAAGCATCCAAGATGCATCCTGCTGCATCATTAAAAACAATCCAATATCATTCCACTGTTTAATTTTGTTTGCGTATTCATCTCACATATTGAATAGTTCCTCCTAGATCTACACCAAGCAGGGTATAACACTTTGAAAATGGTTTGAAAAAAGTATATGGAATGTATAATGGACCTCAACAGTTGTCCAAACCGTTAAAAAGCATTATAAAGCAATAGTGTAGATCCTGTCCTGGTGTCTAGGCCAAGAGACTTGCATACTTTTTGCTTCTTTCCTCCTATAAGGTAGTATTACAGTTTCACTTCCCACTTTTCATCCTCATCCTACAAGGCAAGATACAGTTCAAATGCTTCTCTATGGTGCTTCCATGTCTGGAAGAGATTAGTTGCAGTGAAGTCTAATGGTGCTGGGACTTTCAGGCTTTGCTCCATGATGTAAAAAAAAGTCCTTCTTACTCTTTTGTCTTCTGTACTGCTTTAGCTGGGTTCTACTTCTAAACAGCTGCCACCATGTTTCAAGTGGTGTTTGCTATCAGTTAAGAATCAGGTAGGAGTTATCTTTACCTGTAAAGCAGAAAGTATGTGTATGTGTGCGTGATGTATGTCCAGAAATGTTTACCCACTTCCAGATGAATTAGAAACTTGAAATTTGGCATGCTGATAGGCCTGGTTGTACAATGTACCAGAAAAATCTAAAAACACAACATTTGGGGAGCCTATCTACACTACTGATTTAAAACGGTTTAAAACAGTTTATAACAGTAGTGACAACTGTTGGGGCCCAGGACACACTCCACATACAGTTTTCAAAATGTTTTCAAAGTGTTGTATCCTGCTTGGTGTAGATCGATCCTGGGTTTTAAGTAATTTTAAAGAATTTAATAAAACTCCTAGGCTTATGCCTACAACTCCCAGCATGCCTTGGGTGGGAGGCCATACTTAACAGCCTTTTGTGGCCATTGTGAGTGCATGGATGGATGGCTGCTGTATGCCTTTAACAACCCAGACTCCTAAGGTCAGTCTCCAGTAGTCAACACAATTCCACATAAAAGGAGGAGGGCTTTCTCTGCTGTGGCACCCTGGCTGTGGAATGAGCTCCTCAGAGAGGTTTGCCTGGTGCCTACTTTGCACTCCTTTTGTTGCCAGGTGAAGACCTTTTTATTCTCCCAGCATTTTAACAGCTAAATTAACTCAATTTTAACCCTTTCTGTTTTAAATTTGTATTTTAATCTGTATTAATCTCTGCTGCTTGGTTTTATCCTGGCTGTGTTCTTATATTGTAAGTTATTTTGTGGTTTTAGATTGTGGTTTGTTTTATATTTCTTAAAATGATTTCATGGTTTTAATTTTTGTGAACCACCCAGAGAGCTTCGGCTATGGGGCGTCATAAAAATGCAATCAATCAATAAAATAAATAAATAAAACAACTCACATAAATGGGCTGCGTTCATTTGTGGTGCCTCCTCTCACCCAGCATGCATGCTTTTAAAATCAAAACTAGATACAACAGCATGATTTTGAAAGGCCTAACTCTGAACATGCTCAAAGTCATCCCGTCCTGATATTGCTATTTTCTGAGAATCTGGGGGAAGAGAGGGAGGGAGAGGAAGCAATCTGTGCATGCCCAGAAACAGGTCCAATGAAGGGGGCAAGTGCCTGGCCCAGCCCTTCAGTGCAAGTTCCTGATGGAGCACCTGGCGGATGAGAAGCATTGGCTGAGACAGGATTTGCCTGGAGCTGAGCACATCCACTGACAGCCGCTTACCTCCCCCTCCTTGGTGATTCTGCTCCTTGATGCTCGATCAATGAGCAGCAGCGACGAGAGGAGGGAATCGCCTCTCAGAGGACTCGGGCACTTGTGAGCCGTGAAAGGCACATTGGGAGGTTTAGTACTGGCATGTTGGGTGCTAATTTTAAATAAAACATGGGTTAGTAACTCACTGGCTGAATTCGGATGACACAATAAGCAACTGGGGGTGGGGGGGAGAACAATCGTCAGTTGTATTGACTATCGTGACGTCCGAATGCTGCCATAGTCAACTCAGCGCTGATCCTAATCCACACCACAGTTGATTATTTATTACCATGTTGTGTGGGGAGTGCCCCCTAGATGAACAACTATAAAGTTTATTATTACCCCACCATTGACTATCGTGTTGTCCGAATTCAGCCACTGTCTTTATTCCCCTTCTACCTGACTTTCTCCAACTGCCACTAACCCCACCCACCATTCCACTCTAGCCTCAGTTATCAGTCATTCCTCCATTCACACTTCTGTTTCAATGGTATATTCAGGCTTTTACATAAAATCTTTATTCAGTAATTCCTGCATCTCTTTTGGAATGTTATGGTTTAGTTATGACAAAAAACAAAACACAGCATAAAAAAATCTCAAGTTAAAAAGCCTTGGGGGGAAATATTCACTTTGCACTATGCCAGCCTGCCTTGGAAAAAGAAATCCACAAGCAGGGTGCCACAACTAATAAGGCCTGCTTTCCAGTTGTCTCCTACCACACCTCAAATGGTGTTCAAAGACTAACACATTATTCAGGGACTTAGGCTTATGCCTACAACTCCCAGCATGCCTTGGACAGGAGGGAAGACTTATCAGGCTTTGGCAGCCATCATCTGGTAGTGGTATGCCCTCCTGGGCCTGAAGGGTGAGCCCCTGCAGCCTGTTGACGACAGCAATCAAGCTAACCATCAAGCAATCAGCAATCCAGCTCCCTCACAGCCTACCTATGGGCACTGATTGAACAGTGCAGTGTGGACTGGTTCAGCCAGACTTCACTTCCCATGAGTCTCAGCAGAAGGACTCCTATCGGGCCAGTCAGGCACCGCAGTGAAAGGCATGCTGGGAGTTGTAGTTTTTGTTTTCTGTGGGGACAAGGAAAATCATGGTGGCGGCTTTAAGGCAGCCCTGGCCATGTGTCAGGGGAGAGAGACAGAGAGAGACAGAGATACAAATTTAATTCATTTTAAAGTTACCTCACAGGTTTAGCATCAGCCTACCTTGCAGGGTTGTCATGAGGGTGAGAGAAGAAAAAAAGAAACAAATATAATTTGATTAAAAGTTAATTCACAGGCATAGCACCAGCCTACAGACATATATCTTAGGGGGCCCAAGCAACACCGAGTATATCAGCTACTGTAAAATAAATGTCTTTACTTATGCATGCTTTCTCTGTGACCCTCCTGCTCTGTCCCTGTACTGTTAATGCTGAGTCACTTCCTGCTAGGTCTACAGCCTTCTTTCTCACTGCTCTGTGTCACTGAGTTATTGTTCCTGTCTGCTACCCCAACTCTCCTAAATAGTTCCACATACCTTGATAGAGCCAGGTGTGTGGCTCATCCTTTTCTCTTTCTGCCACCTCCCTTTCTCTCTCTCTTTCAGCCACCCCCTTCTCTCTCTCCTCTCTCTCTCTCTCTCTCTCTCTCTCTCTCTCCTTCTCTTTATCTCCCAGGAGGCTACCCGTGAAAGGACAGGTGGCTCTTGTCAGAGGTCTGAAAGGATAGATTTGCATGCAGAGAGTTTTTGAAATTAGCCTCAGTATCACTTGCTGGTTGCCCACCCCTGGTATTGGGGCACCATATCTCAGTAGTAGAGCACATCTTTGCAAGCAGAAAGTCTCCGGTCCAATCCCTGGCATCTCCAATTTTGAAAAAGATTCTAGTAGCAGGCAGTGCATAATACTCTCTCTCCTAAGATCCTGGAGAGCTGATGTTCATCAAGATTAGACCAGTCACCATGGAGTTGCAGTCCAATACATCTGGAGGGTACTAGATTGGGGAAGGCTAGAGTAAACAATGCTGGGCTAGATGGAAAAGTACTCTGACACAGCTTCCTATGTTTCTTACCAATGTTCATATCCGTTCAATATAATTTCTATTTTCTTATATTGTCAGACCAGCATTAGAAGCAGCCACAAGGAGACAGTTCCCACTGTGAAAAACGGATTTAAATAGCCCCTAAGCCTCCCAGTTGATCAGGCTGGTAGGCATGGATCTCATGAGGAGAAGTCAGGAAACGCAACCAGTTTTTAAAGAAAGAAAAGGATTTATTTGGGAAATGGGGAAGGGAAATAGCAGTGAATAAAAATAAAACAAAGACAACATTTACAGATATTCTCAGGGAGTTTCACACACTCCATGGGTTACAAATATTCTCAGAGGATCCCAAAAGCCCCCTGGGTTACAGACAGTCTTTATTGATAGTGAAGCAGTCTTTATTGATAGCGAGGAAAGAGCTGCCTGAGTAGAGAAAAGTTCATTAAAAGGAATGATGGGGGAAATCCCAAGACTATGAAGCTATAACCATTAATGTCTTCACCTTAAGAAAATACATTCTTATTTCAATTATACCAACAACACAAGCAGGGCCCTGCATGTCACCACTCCACTACTAGTATGCCTGAATTAGGCCTATAGACTCATAGAAGCTATTTTTCAGACAACATGGGATCCCCAATGGGATTTTAAAACTAGAATCAGTATATTTTAGAGATGGTCTAGGTGCAGAGTCTCAGGCTTGGTGGGTTCAGTTCACCTGGGAACAGGGGACAGATCTACACCAAGCAGGATATGACACTTTGAAAACAGTTTGAAAACTGTATATGGAGTCTGTCCTGGTCCCCAATAGATGTCACTACTGTTATAAACCATTTTAAAGCAGTAGTGTAGATCCTGCCAATGTCCCAATTCAGCTTTCTGGGATTCCCCAGATGTCCATACCTCCTTCTGATGTACAAGAACCAAACCGCCTCCATCTTGAATGTGTGCACACATTCTGTCCACGCACTAGAAACATACACAAGCGAGAACCAAGCTCATGAACAAATTATGAGTTCTGCATGATTAATTTGTTGTTTATTCAAACCACAGGATGTATCCGGCGTATGTGAGAAACCACAGCCCCAAAAGGTGGGGGTTTAGTGGAAATTTCCAAGAGCTTGCTAAGAGTGTATATAACTCTTCTGTAAATGGAGTTGAGGGCTCCACTCCATGGCCTGTGGTAGCCTGTTGCAATTGTAATAAATGCTGTCAGCTTGAACCTTGCCCGCTTGTCCACTACATTATTGACTATCGGCTGGACAACGAATCTCCTGGAAAGGAGAGTGTGGTGTTCCCATGCTTACCACACTTTCGCTGACATCAGTTGTTTGGTAGTTTTCCTCAATGCTAAAGGGTTGAAATGCATCTCCTAAGGCTAAAATATGCTGGTACTTTTGGCATTCTGGCCATGCTGCAAAGGCCTTTGGCCCTTTCCATCACTGGAATGCACCCCCCCCCCAAGAGTTTATCTGAAATGGAATTCAGCCCTTCATCTGAAAGAGGTTCAACACCCCTGCTGTAGTCAGTGCAGGAATTCAGGAAGAACTGTATTGTACTTTAAAGCAGGGGTGGGCAGAACATAGATCTGGATTGACTGGGGTATCTCTAGGTGACTTGCAATAGATCAGCAAGAATTTCTGACTCCCGGTTATTTAACAATGACAACAAAATGCTCTCCCCACATATACTGCTGAAATGAAGACACTAGGAATTAGTTTTTGTGTGGAAGGAATGAGTGAAGAAATGCCATGTACAGAGCTGTTGTTCTGTGTGGCCCCTGAATAGTTATAATGTATCTGTGCAGGTTTAGCATTGTTATTGACTTGAAGGCCTGTTTAAGTGGTAGCTGCTTGGTGACATTCTGAAGAGGAGGACAGAGAAATGATTGCTTGTAACATTTTTAGATGGGGCTTGGATCAGGTAAATTCAATTGACTGGGGGTTGTATCTAGGTGGAAAACAGCAGTTGGGAAATTATACTTGATAGTTCAGGAGTTGACAGTTAGGGACTGAGGAAGTCTCTTGTTCAAGTCAGAGAGGGAGAAGGTCTGCTGGCTGATGGGTGGCGTTATAAAAGGACTATTCACTGAGGAGACAGTGAATAGCTAAGGCATGAATATGAAGCTATTGCTTCTTGGGATAGCCACACGTGACTGGTAAAGATCAGGAAAACTCCGTTCAACTGACTCAGCACAAGCCCGTTCATTCCACACGGGGTGCTGGAGGAGAACTTCTCTGCCCACTATCTACATCGCCATGCGACATCCCAGAAGGGAAGAGGGGCATCGTGGGCACTATTTTTTTTAACTGAAGTGGAGCTGCACGGCCCCATCCATGGAAAGGTATGTTTTTTTAAAAAAAAAAACTGCTCCCACCCCACCCACCCCCGCCATCCTGGGGATGGTGAAATTGCTTCCTCCCTCCCATGGGCATGGAGCTACCCCACGGTGCTCCATGCCCGTTTTAGCACCTGGGACAATGGAAAAACCAGGATATCCCCAGTTTCCATTCTCCCAAGGTTATCCTGGGGTCGTCCCCAAGTCATCCCCAGTTGATCCCGGGAACCCCTGTGCATCATGTGGACACACAGGGACAACATGGGGATGACCCCAGGATAAAAGTGTGGTGTAGACATGGCCTTTCTCTCTAGCCTGAAGTCTGCTTTAGGGGTCAGCAGTGAAAGGTTCTCTACATATAATTTGGCAACTAACTCTGAAGAGCTTACTTTACATGTAGAGAATGTAGAGAACCTTATATGTAGAGAAACATTGCATCTCTGTCTGTCAACAGAAATCATTGGCAGGCCAAATTGGGAAGGACACTGTTCCACTACTTCTTTTTCCCACCCTGAATTGAGCTTTAGGAAAATGAGCTGCTGAAAAGGAGAGTTCAGTGGTGGTCTTGCCATTATGATCTGAAGGGCAGTGTCCTCTCAGTTTAAATGAGAGAAGGAAGAAATACAGTTTAATATAACTGCATCACATTGTTTGTTTTGGCTCTCCAGATGAACATTCAACTCAAAATCAATCTAGCAGTCAGTGAGGCAGTGGAAGTAGAGCTTATGAAATGGTCTGTGTAATAATTCAGGCTGCCTTGTCTTTCTTGGGAAGTCCTTCCCACATAGCCCTCTCCACTGTGTTGGCAATTTTGTTGAAGTTGTTTTCTCTCAGTCCAGGCTTTGCAACTAAGAATCATGGCTGCTTATTGGCTCCTTGTTAGCTCCTTCACATCCTTCTCCACTCTGAAAGGGAAAATACTGCCTTGGACACTCAGCTGCCTCGGGCTGAGAGATAAATACATCAGTGGAACTAACTGGAAGATACTAGTCTAATGCAGTCCCAACAGTAAGAAGGCAGCCTGAGAGCATTATCACATGGGGGAAACTCACGTTTGCTTACCATCGCTTCTCCACCCATGAGTTTGTCCCTCATGACTTCCTCTTTTGAAAGACAAAGTAAACAACATGCACGTGGCCCATTCAATGGGCCATTTTGATCACGCTGCTTCTCCTGCACACAGCAGGAGATAGCGGCAACTTCCACCTTTAAAATTAAGTGGGACTTACTGGGGCATTTTTTTGTCGCGCGAAGAAGGCTAGAAGGGGTGGGAGGCATGCGGGAGGCAGACAACATCATGAGAGGGACCCACAAAAATCCATGAGTGCTCAGTAATGAGCTGCAATAAAACACTAATCTGATGGAGCTCTTTGTCATCACATGCACACATCCCTGCCCCTTCTCTGAGTTTGAATTGCATTTCAGGGCTTGGCCCATCATGACTGAGCTGTTCGACCCTGCTATTCTGTCATGTGATTGATACCTGCACAGATACTCAATGTCCACCTGGATGAAAGACAGCAAGATAAATGTCTATATTTAAATAGGTATTTCAGGTACAGTAATATCAACTTGCATTGCCTTTGACTTGTATGCCAGTGTAGGTAGGATGTATCTTGCCAGGTTACTTAACAATTTTAGAAACATAGTATGAGGTAAGGCAGCCTTCCCCAAATCTGGCATGCTCCAAATGTGTTGGACGTCGGTACCCATAATTCCCAGCCAACATGTCTACATCCATAGGGCTCCTCATGAAGCTGCCAAATGCATAGCCTATGAAGAGCATTGCAAGTACATGTATCATTGGCAGGGGGTTGGGCTAGCCAACATATCCCTGCAATTGATCCCTATATGCTTTCAGTGTGTGAAGGAGGGTAGGGTGAATATCCCATGGTCAGTACTTATTACTTCACAATTCCAAGTCTAAGGTATGGCAAGGCCAGCTCTAGGTTGGAAGGAGCTCTTAGCAAAGTGCTCTTAGCCCCCAACTGATGTTTTTGCCTCCCGTGACAACAGTAGAGATCTTTTCAGCAGGCTTCAGCTTGCTGCAATCATCAGCAAGAGGTTGCGAGCCACTCACCATTTTAAATTTCCCCTAATGCCATAACACAGCCTCACTCCAAAGCATTCTGGGAATTTCAAATGTCTCACAGTTGCCCATTTCTAGATAAAAACTGAGGTAGAGGGTACAGACAGGCAGATGGGCCCAATCTAGATCAGGCTTCAGTACCTATGGTACTCATCATCAGTCCAAGGACATCAGGTGCATACCTGAGATATGGTCCTGAAAGTAGGCTCTTCTAATGCTAAGTTCTGATAAACTGGGCAACTATCTTTGTGCATGTTCCTCAAATAATTAGTTCTGTCCATTTTGGGGTGGGGAAGTTATTGGGTGTTTTTTGTTTTTGTTTTTTGAGAAACAATTGGTCTTGGTATTTTTCTTTTTAATGGATGCAGCCAAAAGCAAATATTTCCTGACATTTTGAGTGTCTCCACATGGAGCCCTTTTTGCGGTTGAACAGTATCTGGACCAGGTTTTCTTGCCTGTGGTTTTCCAACTCAAGATTGACACTGATCCCCTTTTTTTTTCAGTGGGCATAGTGGGATTTTGCACCCACACAAGGGGGGGGGGGCTGTCTATGACATAATGTGTCCAGGTGTCATTTCCCTGTCCACCCTCCCTTGCCCTTTCCATTGCTCTGTACCCTCCAACTATGCCTTTTCCCCATTCTGGGCATGTGCTTTGGTGCGCATAACTCACCAGTGCGCACCACTTGTCTAAAAACACCAATTACTTATCAGAAGTGTGGCATTTTGGAATTCCTTAATTTAGAAATATGGAGCGCACCACTCTCCTACATCTGCTAACTTCTTGCTCGCTTCCCAAAAAACATGGCTGCTGGACAGGAGGCCTCTCAATTTACAACTGAGAGCAGACTGAACAGAGTATCTTCTACCTGCTTTGTAAAAAGAAAGCCTTACCACCTCACTCCACATCCTCACAAAGCTGTCTCACACAATGTTATTTAATTTTTAATTTATAATCCTTGCACAGGTCTGTTTTTCTGGAATACCACTAACATACATTTATGTGCATTCAAAACTACTACTACTACTACAAAGTTAAGCAGGCATTTTCAGTACTGGTGTTAAACACATTGCAATCCAGGAGTAAAGCAGCAAAAGAAACAATTAACTAGCTGCTAACGTTGTTTTGAAGAGCTGGAAGAAGCTACAGGACACCAAATTGCTCTACAAAGGAAATACACAGCAAGCAATCAGGAAAGGAGGGACATCTCCAACATATCATCTACATTCCCAGGGGGCAACTCCTCCCACCCTGCTTCTATTCTGCATTTTCTTGTCCACAACTTCAAAGAACATGTGGAGCAGTTCTGCTCTTTCCCTCCTTAACGGATTTTCCATGCTAAGCAAGAAGTTGGGAGAATTGCTAGGAAAACGCAGGGACGGGTTTCAAAAAAATGAAGATGTCATCTGGATCACCTGTGAAATGTGAGTGAATGAGCCATGGTGATTCCTCAATAAATCCTTGTGTGGAAAATCCCTTTAAGACTTTTTATATATTTGTTGTCTCATTTGTTTTGATGAGCTGGATGGGGGACAATGGGCATATATATGCATTCCCTCTACAAATGCACAACTTCAATCCATTTGGTATGGCTTAATTTTTAAACGAGAGGTGTTGGAGCTCAAAGTTGTCATGCTGTTTTACAGTCATTCCTCTTATCCTTGGATATGTAGAAAATAGTTGACATCTCACAGAGGGAAGAGTAGCCATGGCACCCTTAAAATTTGAAAACGTACTTTTTCCCATTAATAGTACTGTACATTCCTGTTTTGGAGAAGAAAATGCTGTCTAAAAACTAGAGCTGTGCCAAAAAATTCTCCCACAATTTTAAACCATTCTTATTCAATTTGATAGAAAAGAAATTGGTTTTAAAAAAAAGAATTCAAAGAGAAGAGAATTTCAGAAAAAATCTCATGGGGTGGATTTGAGGTTTGTTTGTTTTTTGCACTTACCATATGAGGCGGCCAAGAAACATGCACAAGTGTCCTACTTTTCATCGTGCAAGCATCTCTCCGGTAGCCTATGGGTTCCTCGGCTTGCCACACTTCAATTAACGCCTAGGGGAAGACATCATGAGTTAATTCCTCCCGTAAAGCTTTTTCAGATCAGGTATTACAGGCGGCCTGGGAGGCTGCAGAGTAATGGAGGGATGCATAATACAAAGAAATTGCATGTGGTGCTTTCAACCACCTTGCAGTGATGAGATCTGTTCAAAAACACCACCAAAATAAATTCAAAATAAATTATAGCACACCCTCAGAATAAAGTAGGAAGGTACAAGCTCTTTCCTGGGGGAAAGAACAGTTTCAGGAAATTGGGGGACAGATTTTGGCACAAGAGTAGCTCCACCTCTTATACGGAGTTGGACATAACATTGGTGCTCTCAAACCTGCTACAGGGGTTTCAGAGAAGTCATGGTATTAGAAGCATCTGCATTAGAGACAAGATGTATCTACAATCACTCCTTAGAAATAATAAAATTTGAAAGACTCTTGCAAAGTTGCTGAACTTTGAAAAATGACTACTAGAGCTGAGCCAAAAAAATATATTTTTAAACAAAAAATTTAAGAAAAGTTCTAAATGTTTTCATTCTTTCTTTTTTATGCCCCAAGATATAAAAGGTCACTTTGCAGAATTTTCTCCAAACGTTCTTCATTGTTTTTTGTGGTGGCTGCCCTTTCTTTCCTTAACCCCACTCCCCCACCCACCCACCACAAAACCTTGGAACAAGGCAGGGTATGGGGCATTATGGAGCACACAAGATAGGGGCTAGGCTGCCAACACAGTGGATGCTGTTGCCACTTGCAGTAGCAGTACAAAAAAAAATCCTTAAGAAAAAAGAAAGAAGCTGTGCTACAACACTGTGGTAGAAATGGAGAACTACCTGTGACAAACTGCTGGAGAATTTCTCCTTCTCCTGAAGAAATGTGGTGAAATTGCTCCCTCAGTCGGGATGCGTGACACTGGGAATTCTGTTCTGTTCAAGCCCAACAGGATTCCACAACATTTCCATTCTGGTAAGCCATGTCGGAAGATAGTATTTGTTTTGTTTTTTCGAATTCCAGACATATTTTGTGCATTTTCTTATGGGGGGGGGGGGGGGGTTGCCATTTGTACAAGCTGTTTAATTAAGGATCTTGTGCAAATAGTGTCATAATTTTGTTTAAAATATATTTTCATGGTGATTGTGCGCAAGTGGGTACTACTGCAAGTCTGCCTGTCCATTCCCCTCTTGTCAATATCCTTGTCAGTTTCATCCTCCCCACATGCTATTTTGTTCAGCCCAGCAGAGCCATAGGCTCACCTTCTCAAAGAACTTGTTGATTTTATCCGCCACTTTGGCACTTCCCTTAGAGAAATGGGCAGGGGATGGTGGGATTGACAAGTTCTTTGACAAGTATGGAATATGGTTCTGCTGGGCTAAACAAAGTTGTCTATGGAGAAAATGAAACTGTCAAGGATATTGACAAGACAGTTGTGTGCTTGTTTGCACATGTGCAAGATTGCAAATACATTTATTTATTTTAAAAAATGTGACACCATTTGCACAAATTTCAAGATTAAAAAAATACACAAATTTCTGCATTTTTTTAAAAAAAAAACAATAACCCAGAATCCATGTATTAGATGGATTGAATGTTACAGATTGAGTTGATGCCAACAAGGGGAAACAAAAGGAAATCCACAGGGCAGAACTGGGAAAATCCATCAAGTTTTCACCCCTTCCCAATGGAATTCTCATACATCCCTACCCCGTAGTTTCTCTGCCCACAAGCAAGGTGGAGAATTTCAAGAGGCCATTTGTGTCATTTAAAATTGCAGCTTCACCAACTCAAGAAGTTTGCTGTACATGATATGAGCTACCCAATAATAGCCAATTTTTGGAGAAGTGTTACCCTTAATTAAATATGAGGTAAAGATTGAAGTATGACTCTAGATACACACACACACACAGCGTGCCCACTGATCCTCTCAGCTTGCTAATTCTGTGATCATGTGATCCGCCCACATGCACACTCACATGATTGCATCATTTAAAGGATTGGACCAGTCAATTTAAGGTTACCCCACATCTGTTTAATATATGAAGAGCCCCTCCCACCAAAAATGTGATTAAGGAGGGACATTGTAAATGTCTTACCTCTTAGCTAGATGGTACAGATAACCAGCTGATCAAGTGTTGTCATGCTTGCATTCCATGGAAAGTTATTAGTGGGTAAACCAGGAGTGCAGTTCCTCTTTCAACCTGAGGGTTAAATTTCATTTGGGAGAACTTCTTGTTGGGGTACAATTCAGTGGTGGGTGCAGCCAAAACCAAAAAGGGCAGGGCCAAAGGCAAAAGGAGTGGACCCCAAAACACCATCTTATTTTAGCTTACATAACTAAGCCTTAGGAAAGACATTTCACCTTTCAGAATGGGGATTGAACTGCACAGAAGCCAGGAAACCACCAAATGATTGGTGGTTGGAGAAAGGGGGGCAGCCAAATGGGTGGAGCCTTCTGGGGAACACAAGAGGGCCAGAGTTAGCCCCCCAGAGAGCCAAATTTCACCCCCAGCCTTAGGTTTTACACCCTTTGGGTAAATAGATGCCTATATTCTCCATATATTAATTCCCATGAGTCAAATATGTAATTGTCAGCTGAAGTGTTTTGCTTCTTGTCAAACAACTCCTTAGCTTGAACTCATTTATTTATGCTCCTCTACTTTCAGTGAGACTTACTTCCAAGTATGCAGGCTAAGTATTGCAACATTAGGCTGGATTTGCATATGCAGAAGTCCACTTACTTATATCATGCTCCCTACCATGGAGGGAGTACTATTCTCCTTTTTCGGGTAATGTACCTGGGGGAAGTGACAGTCTGTGTCACTTCCTCATGCTGTTACCCAAAATTCTGTTCCCTTTCTTCATTAATCTGCAAATTGTGTTTTTCATCTTCACAAAATACTTATCTGAATACGTATTTCAATACATATTTAAATATGTTTGCTCTCAAAATGTGTATTTAATTGTGTGTGTGTGTGTGTGTGTGTGTATTTTGGTATGTTTAAATTGCTGAGAACAGTGCCACAACATTTGGAGAAGTGCAAAACCCAGTGGATCACTAAGTTCTGATCCACACATTAGTGCAGGAGGTGTAGATCAGGTCATTTCATATAGGCATTTGCAAAGATCAAAGTCCTCAGGCAACTCTAATCCTCCCTTTTTATGTGCTCTTGTCTGCCTTTTTGAAAGGGGACCTCTATCTGTCCTGGGAAAACATGATGCAAATCAGGGTTAAAATGTAAGGGAGTGACTTCTGATATTCCACTTGGCTCTTGCCACCGTCACTAGTTCCTATCTTTATGAGCCCTGGAGTACTGTGAAATTAAAAAATAAAAAGCAAAATCGTGCTGTTTTCCTTTGCAGTTCAAAAAGCCTTCCAAGTATATATGAACAGAAATCTTTGCTTGCCCTTCCTAATTAGGTAATAGGAGCCTGTATGAAACGTGTGTGTTTGCATACATTGCAGAATGCAAAAACCTTTTTTTCAGGGCTCATAGGTTTGCAGTCTCCAAAAACATCATTACATTTGGAATGAACCTTGTTATAATATATGAACCAACATAATAAAACCAACAAGCTTTACAAAGAGCCAGTAAAGTTCAGACATTCACCAGGTTAGTATTAAATTTGTTAGAAGAGGGGGTGGGGGAGAGGGATCATGAATAGTAAGTAAAAGGATAAGAAATGAAGTAGAATTCATGCTGTAAGTGCAAGTGATCTGGAAATAAATGTTTGTCTTGGACAATTCTTAGGAAGTGACATCATCTTAGTATGCCTATTGGGATATTAGTTCTGCATTTTTCAGGGCAGACTTTTGGCTCTAAAGTTGGTGAAATTAGGCAATCTTGTTAAACTGATTTTCAAGCCGCCCACCTCCTCAACACATTACAACACACCTATGACATGACCCAAGAACAATGGGTGAAAAATGGGCAATAAAAACATGAATGGCCTGCTTCATATAAAGTGCATTTTATAGTGCAGGTGTGCCTTCATTTATCGATACCATAAAGCAGTGAGATCATGCTGGCAGTAAAACACAACATTTGTTATAAAAAAGTTTAAAAAAGGGAAAAGGGGAAAATGAGGGGGAATCTATTAATTAAAAATGTAATTGTGTGGATTTAAAAGAAAGAAAAGACAGTGGGGTGTTTGATACATACACATGGATATTTTGTCATTAGATGCTTTATATCAACTCACACAAAACCAAAGCCTTTCGGTAAAGCTTTCTAATTTGAAATGGGGTGGGGTGAGTGTAGAAGTCTGGAAGTTTATATTTAAAGTATATTACTACTCTTGTGGGGGGCTGGGGGTGGAGGAAGGTATGTAGAGATTTCAGTATTCTAGATGCTATTTAAGGTGTCTTTGCTCCCCCATCCCCACCCCTTAGAATCAGAATGGGAAAAATATGAATAGGAAATCCTGAGTAAGATTTTATTACATATTTCCTTTTGGGAAGATGGCATTGTTCCCCCCCATCACACACACACACACCCAACACACACACACATTTTTGGTTTTGGTTTAATTTAAAGGAAGGGATGTAAAATAAGACCAAGTGTATGATAGACACTCATCAAAAATCACCTTCCAGGAGCTTGTTGTTGTTATTACAATATTTGTTGTGACTAACACAACATGCCTGACTATTTTAAGGGCCCCGTTCTGCAGCAGAGATTTTTACTTCCCTTGAAAGGGTTCTTGGAATTGTGTTGTTTTGATTAAGGGAAATTTCATTTAGTCTCCAGAGCTGTTTCTCAACACAATACTGGATATATTTGAGATGAAAAGTAAAATTGTATTCTTCACATCATCAACTGAAAAATACATGTTAAAAATCACTCATAAATAGCCTGGTCTTGGGAAAAGCCCACCTGTTGCAGAGTATTTAAAAGTGGGACAGGTCCTCTCTCTCTCTCTCTCTCTCTCTCTCTCTCTCTCTCTCTCTCTTTGGTTCAAAATCAGATGAATTGATGATACACAATAGCCCAGGTCTATACACTGAGTGGTGATATTAACCGGGAATAATCTATAAAAGGGGCAACATTTCCTAATATTCTGCAGGGACCCTCCCAACTTGATGACCAGGAAATGAGTTCTTGGGAAGTTTCACACATTAATATCAATGAAGTTTTTGCTCCAATTGGGTTTCTAATAGTGATGTAAAACCTGTTTTGGACCTAATGCTGATTTGCATTACAAATGCCTCACCTCCATTTCCTCTTCCACACAAACAGCAATCAGATATCCATATAAATTGCACAAGAGAGACTAAATGTAAATTAACAGCACAATCCTATACATGTTTATTCAGATGTAAGCCCCATTCTGTTCCTGGGGCTTACTCCCAGACAAGCGAGTACAGGATTGCAGCCTAAGCCTCAGATTTGGAAACAGACTCAGCATTTCACCCCATGTTTTGTTTCTGTAGAATGGAATGAAGTTTCTGATCACCTATATCACATTCAGAGCAAAACTGGACATGATGCTAAACATGTCACTTGTAGTTAATAACAGGCAACAGGGATTGGGGGCAGGAGGCAATTTTAATCTGGACCAGAATGCACAGGGTAGGTTGTTTACTTTTTCTTCGCCTGCCACAATAACAATGAAAATCCCCCCCCCCCCAAAAGCTGGTATTAATCTTAAAACACTTAAGTACTAGACGCTTAAAAAATCTGTGGCCCAGTTGTACAGGGCACAAATCTGCACAAAGTTCCCGTATATTGATTTATATCTCTTTATGTAAATGTAGAAATAGTAGGATGTATTTAAATTTCACAGAAGGCAAAGTCAGCCAGTTAATTTTTCATCCAAATCATCTCAAATAATATAAATTCTTCAGTTAATTTTCACCCTGCCTCAGATTCATCCTAAAAACAATGAGAAAAGCTCCCCTCCCCAAGATTAATTGTCACACAGGGAGAAATTTGGAGGGAGCATGTGGGGAGCGAAGAGTTAATCCTTCCCACCCCAGCAGCTGACCCCTTGGAAATCACCCCCCTGCATGGAAATTAAGCTGAAAAAAGTCCTTTCCATTGGCACCAATCAACATTCAGGGCTCTGGGAAATATATCCAGGACCCTGGAAAATAGGTTTGGCCCAGCAGCCAGGCCTAACAACACCCCTGCTGGAAGGAAAAGTTTCATTGGCACCAATGGTAACCTCCCTCTTGGATCTAATAGCAGCTTTGAGGTGGAAAAGTAATTTTAACCCCTTTTCAAAGTTCCATGATCCTAAAAACTGGGGGGGGGGGTGTACATGATGTTTTTAGTGTCACATCTACCATGTCCCTCAGTCAGCAGTTATATGAGGAGAAAGGATGAGTCTCCAGTGCATACCTACTACATTACATGTATGCCATATCTCAGCCATGAGGTCCTACCTGTCCATACCTATCCACTCTGCTGGACACAGTGAACATAGAACCAGTGCAGGCTAAGCTGCCCGTGTTGTTCTTCTCATAGAATAATTAAATGAAAGGTCTGCCACATCCATCTCAGCCCTAAATATACATTGTACTGTTTTTGCAGTCTACAATTGAATATTATTCCATGTCTCCTATTAATTAACCTGTAAGGATCACACAGGCATTGATATGAGTTAGAATCACCACTGGATTTTTCAAACACACTTTTGGAAGGGAAAGTCCATCCTTTGGCACCTCTTTATCTATGCTAATTATGTGAGGTATTTTAATGTATTAAGAGGAAACTAAATTCTGTTAAATTATCTTCAGAATACATAGTTGGGAGCTGAAGCCTTCAAATGGCTATCATGGAGAGATTCAACAAAGGTGCTACATATCCAGTGTAAAAACTCCTGCCCTGTGCTTCAGTGCACTGTGCTTCAGTGGTTCAGGGCACTGTGCTTCAGTGGTTCCGATCCTATCTCTCGGGCAGGTTCCAGATGGTGATGCTGAGGGATAGCTGCTCTTCAAAAAAGGAGTTGCTATGTGGCGTACCACAAGGTGCCATCCTTTCCCCAATGCTGTTTAACATTTACATTAAACCCCTGGGAGAGATCATCCGGAGGCATGGGGCGGGGTGCTATCAATACGCTGATGACACCCAAATATATTTCTCTATGCCTTCGACAACATCGTCAGCTAAGGATAGTGTGTCTCCTTTGAATGAATGCTTGGAGGCGGTAATGGGCTGGATGAGGAAAAACAAACTGAAGCTGAATCCAGACAAGACGGAAGTGCTTGCTGTCAAAGGCCCCAACCTGGGTCTGGAGGTGTGTCAACCAGTTCTGGATGGGGTTACACCCCCCCCTGAAAGATTGTGTTCGCAGCTTGGGGTACTCCTGGATCCGTCGCTCCAGATGACAGCTCAGATTGATGCGACGGCCAGGAGTGCCTACTATCAGCTTCGGCTGATACGCCAGCTGTGCCCCTTCCTAGAGTTGGAAGACCTAAAGACGGTAGTGCACACACTGGTAACTTCGAGGCTCGACTTCTGCAATGCGCTGTACATAGGGCTACCTTTGTGCCTAGTCCGGAAACTTCAACTTGTTCAAAATATGGCAGCCAGGTTGGTCACCGGTACATCTAGGGGTGACCACATCACACCAGTTTTAAAATCGCTTCATTGGCTGCCAATCAGTTTCCGGGCAAAGTATAAAGTGTTGGTTATTACCTTTAAAGCCCTACATGGTTTGGGTCCAGGTTACCTGCGGGATCGCCTTCTCCCGTACAATCCGCCCCACACACTTAGGTCCTCTGGGAAGAACTTACTCAAGTCAGCCAGAAGTAGGCTGGCGCGTGTTACCCAGAGGACCTTCTCTTCCATCGCTCCCAGACTATGGAATGGTCTGCCGGAGGAGGTTGGACAAATTAGCAGTCTTCATGAATTTAAGAGAGTCATGAAGACTGCTCTCTATCCAGATGAATTTTAAGATGTTTTTAATGATGTATATTTTCTTGTTTTTTTAAAAAAAATTGTGTTTTATATTGTTGTTGTTCCCCGCCTCGATCCGGAGGGAGAGGCGGGTTAAAAATAAATATTATTATTATTAAGGTGAAATCTTGCCCTAACCTGAGCCCTTTTAAGTCTGATTGATAGAATGTGAAAGGGAAGCACATGCTTTAAACTGTCCCTTTGCAACCAAGAAGATATAAAAGTGCCAGCCTTTAGCTGGATTGTGACCTTATTCATAGGCGGGCGCACAGGTGGTTCACCTGGTGCCCAGGCACCACCTAATGAAAAGTCCAGGAAAGGTGCAGCACGGAGAGAATGGTGGGAAGCAGGCCATGCATTGTCCAAAGCTATGGAAAGTGCACAGATGGCCTACACTATTAGCATGACTAACACGCTAATAGCGTAGGCCACCTGCGCACTTTCCGGAGCTTCGGACAATGTGTGGCCTCCTCTGCCCCCTCCCCCCCCCACCTTTCACAGTATGAAAGGGTCTCTTAATGCTTGAATTAAGAGGCCCTTTCACACTGGGAAAGGTGGGAGGGGATGGAGGAGGGGGCAGAGCAGGCCGCGTGTTCTCCAGAGCTCCGGAAAGCGTGGAGATCACCTAACGCCATTAGCTTGGCTGGGATTCTCCCAGCTACGCTAATGGCATTTGGTGATCTCCACGCCTCTAGAGAACACGCAGCCTGCTCTATCCCCTCCCACCTTTCCCAGTATGAAACGGCCTCTTAATTCAAGTGTTAAGAGTCCCTTTCATACTGGGAAAGGTGCGGGGGGGGGGGGGGGAAACAGAGCAGTCACAGCTTACCTGCTCTCTCCTCTCCCCCAGTCTTGTGATACTTCAGGATAAGACTTCTGACATTTCATCCCCATCTCACGAGACTTGTGGGAGAGGCGGGGTCTGAGTACGAGTGGCAAAAAAGGAGGCAGCAGCAGCAGCAGCGTGGGCCTGGGGGTAAGTAAGGCAGTGCGAGTGGGCAGCGTGGGCAGGCAGAGGGCAGGGCATGTGGGTGGTCGAGCAGCGGGTGGAGTTGAGCGAGCAAGTGAGCGGTGGGTGAGCGAGTAGCAGGCAGGTTGGGTGGGCAGGCGGCGGGCAGCGCAGGCGAGCTGCTGGCAGCTGAGCAGCAGGAAGCCTAAGGATGAAGGTGCGAGGGGTGAGGTGGGGGCTCAAACTGCAGGCTCAAAGGAATGGTTTTCTGCTTTGCACACAGAACCTCGGTCTAATTACCAGCCACTATGCTTCACTTTGCTTTTTTAAAAATGGGTTTCTGCAGGAGCAAACAAATGTGGATTCAAAGGACACAGAGTTTTGTGTTTTGGATGTTCAGACTCCACCTCTGCTTATTGCTCCTATTTCTGCTTACCCAGGTGCCCAAGTCTCTGAACTTTCTTGCCAGTTCTTTTATATATTACCTGCAAGTATTTTCATGTATATATCAAAATGTACAACATTATGATGTATAACATATGACCCCGTGCTACTCAATGTTCCTACATAGCTTTTCAGACAAGGGAACAACTTTGGATCATTTCACTTGCATGTTGTAGATCACAAGCTGAATATGAGCCAACAGTGTGATGTGGCTGCAAAAAAAGCAAATGCTATTTTGAGATGCATTAATAGAGTATAGCTTCCAAATCACATGAGGTACTGGCTCCCCTTTATTTGGCACTGGTTAGGCCTCATCTTGAATATTGCATCCAGTTCTGGGCACCACACTTCAAGAGGGATGCATACAACTTGGAGGCCTAAATCCAATTGCTACTCCTAACTAGAATAGACACAGTGAATCAATGAGAACTTGTTAAGTCCACACTTATCTAAGTTTCATTGCTCTGGTGGGGACTAGCAATTGGACTGGTGATCTGATCTGTTTCTGTAATAGAAATGCAGAATGTGATACTGCTGGACCCAGAGTTCAGCCACCTGAAAATCTGAGTTTTTCTTTTAAAAAAGGATTCTAGCCTTTATGGCTGCAAAGATGTCATTGGAAGTGTGTCATAATACCTGCTGAAATCTCAGCATTTGTATTCTTTGATGGTGATGTAACCCACTTTTGTTTTTGAGAGACATGTTTGTAAAATAAACATGGGAAGTGGTGATGTTGTAGTTCTGTCCCTTTCCCCGTTTTTCCAAGCTCTGACTGCATTTCACAACAGTAATGGTTTAGTTGTAGGATTCAGAGATGCTCGACGATATCATATTTTATTGACTTTTAGATTCTGGTTTACAGTTCAGTAAATCAGATGTGTGACCAAGGTCACACACCCTTGGGGACAGTTATGTCAGGATGGGCACACATCCTTGGGGGCTGCACATGTTGGGGTGGGCACACCTCCTTGAGGGTCGGCTATGATGTCCTCATTTTTGGTTTCCAAAATATGGTCACCCTAGTTAAATGGAATTTACTCCCAAGTTTACCTTAAAAAATCCCTGGGGGCACCACCTAATGAAATGTGCTGCGCACGCTTATGACCTTATTTAAGAAGTAATGAGTGAGCAGGTAAGGTTGTGCAACCATGGTAAATGAATAGGACTCCTCAAGAAGCAATCATAGTCTGCATCCAAGTTGCTTCAACCAAACACAGCTGAGGCTCTTTGGCAAATCACATCCCGCCGTGGAGGCTGGTGGTTCCGATTTCAGTGGGGCTGTGAATCCATTCTAAAAGACATATTCAAGGTGCTGAACCTATTTTAGAGTTCTGGCTGGTTTTGACTGAATCCCAGAATGGATTCACAGCCCCACCGAAATCAGAGCAAACAGCGTCCACTGCATCTCACAATCAGGATAATAAAGGAGGCTGCTTTCAAAGCAGCCTTGGCAAATCTAATATGGCCCCAAAGGGTCCCCAATGCAGTCCAGAATGACTTGCCAGAGGAAACACCCCTTTCCCATGAGCCCATTCCTTTACCATTGAATGTGGTGCACTGGGGATAAAAATCCAGACTTCTACACAACACAGCTGGGGAATGGAGAGGTCTTTGTTGAGCTGCAGAGAGGTCCTGGGCTTTATCCCTATTGTGATGCACTGGCCTGCAAGATTAAACCTCCCTGTCCAGTCGCCCATATTGGGAATGTAGGTTGGGACCTATTCACTTTATCACCAAGATGCCACAATAGTAGGCTGACCATATGAAAAGGAGGACAGGGCTCATGTAACTTTAACAGTTGCAGAGAAAAGGGAATTTCAGCAGGTGTCATTTGTATGCAGTTAGTACCTGGTGAAATCCCCTCTTCATTACAACAGTTAAAGCTGCATGCACTATACTAGAGTGACCAGATACAAAAGAGGGCAGGGCTCCTGCAGCTTTATCTGTTGTAATGAAGAGTTATATGAGCCCTGTCCTCCTTTTCATATGGTCAGCCTACACAATAGGGATATATTTCCCTGCCATGAACTTGGCTTCTGCAGTGTGGTCTATTTATAGATACCCATACAGTACTATAGTCCAGGCAATCTCTATGAAGGATACCTGAAGTAAAATGGAGTCAGGAATTAAAGAGCTAAAAGGGGGAAGGGTTAAGAAAGAGCTGGAGATTAGAAGAACAACTGTTAGGAATGCAGAGATTGATACATTTCATTGTTTAAAGAAAATTCTTGTTAGACAACAAAAACACAACAGATCCAAAAGATAACATGACTTAAGGTTGTTCACGGAAGGAAAGTTTTCCATCCCCTGCCCCATCCCCACCTCCGGCAGTTTTCCATGCCCCATTACACATTGTTCAGGAAAGTCCCCCAACCCTTCATGGGGGGGGGGGGGGTTCCCATGTGACTGCAGTAGGGAGAAAGGCATAAATCCCTTCTGTGAACTTCCTTAAGGATGAATTCCTATGCAGGTTTGAACAGAAAAAAAACCCTACGAATTCCAGTTTTCCCCAACTGCCATGAGTCGTGTGCCCATGTGCTGGTTTCATACGCTAGTTTAGATGGAGCCCTTAAATCACATTTTCCCAGTTCAGATGTGTTTTAAGAAACTAAGGGTGCAATCCTAGGCATGTTTGAACAGAAAAAAAATCCTACAACTCCCAGCATTCCCCAGCCATCATGGCTCGCTAGGGAGTGCTGAGAGTTATCGAACTTTGTTTCTATCTAAACATGCCTAGGATTGCACCTTTATCTTAGAATCCAAGCTCTGTCTCTATACAGATGGAGAGAGAGAGAGAGAGAGAGAGAGAGAAGGCTGACCATATGAAAAGGAGGTCAGGGCTCATGTAACTTTAACAGTTGTAGAGAAAAGGGAATTTCAGCAGGTGTCATTTGTATGCAATTAGTTCCTGGTGAAATTCCTTCTTCATCACAACAGTTAAAGTTGCAGGCACTATACTAGAGTGACCATATACAAAAGAAGGCAGGGCCCCTGCAACTTTAACTGTTGTGATGAAGAGGGAATTTCACCAGGAACTAATTGCAGACAAATTACTCTGGCTGAAATTCTCTTTTCTCTGCAACTGTTAAAGTTACAGGAGCCCTGTCCTCCTTTTCATATGGTCAGCCTAAGAGAGAGAGGCCCTTTCTACACCGTATGTAAACTGCCCAGAGAGCTTCGGCTATGGGGCGATATACAAATGTAATAAATTAATAAAATAAATAGAGGGAGGGAAGGAGGGCAATCCCGGAAGTACCTAATACACACCGTCGGCGCACAGGGACCAGCCGGGGGCCATCCCAGGCAAAAAGTCTGGTGTGGAAAGGGCCAGAAAGAGAGAGAGAGAGAGAGAGAGAGAGAGAGGATGTCATTTTCTGATGAACCTCCAAGCAGAAGCACTTGGTACAATCTTCTGCTTGTTTACCTCTTTCAGAAATGAGGAACTTCTCAGGCTAAAAAAGCATTAGCAGCATCACATATTCCCTCCTGCTCCAACAAGTTCTATAGTGCTATTACGTCTCTCTGTATCCCAGTCTCTAACCACTCTTTTCACATTTAGCAGCACAAAACTCAAAGGGCTGTGTCATGTTAAATAGTGTAAGTGTTGGATCTATGAAGTTGGCAACCAACTGCATATTGTAGCAGCTACAGTACTTTGAGACAGTGCCTGAATTTAGACTTGTCAACTTAGGTTCTTAACTTGTCATAGTTCAGTGTTATTATGATTATCCCAAATAGCCTTAGACATATCTAATGTCAAGGCTTATTAATTTCCCTTCAGTGGATGAGGGTTAGGTCAGCCGGGTCATGGGAGGGCATCACAAGGTATAAGTGCTCTTTCAGACAGACCATCAGAACCTCTAGCCTTTTCTTTAAATTATTTAGAAAAAGAATCCTCATCCTGGAGGGATAAGCATTAATATTTTCTTCCCCTCTTCTAGAATCTCCAGTTCCTCAATTACTGACATAGTGTCAGAAATTTATCTTGTGGAGTTTCAGAAATTTGAACAGCTAGCTAGAACTGATTCTGTTACTAATGCCATCACTTACAACATCTGCTTCCAGTTCTGGAACATTTGCTGCCTCTCAACTGATCTTTATACTTTTTTTCTTTTTAGAAAAAAAGTAGATGGGAAATAAGTACAGCAAGTGCAGTTATGAAAACACTGATTTCCTGAGGCTAGCAACAAGTTCTTTATTAGTACCTATCTAATTGCCCTGCAGGTAAATAGTGCTTGTGGTTAAGCATATCAAAACAGCATTCTTGTAATATCATCGATCTGCCAATAGCATCTCAGTCTTGTCTGGATTGAATTTCAGTATTAGCCCTCACCTAGTCCATTGTTGCAGCCAGGCACTGACGTAGCACAACTGCAGCCTCCTGTAATGAAGATAAAAAGGAGAATTGCTTGTCATCAGCATACTGATGGCAATGTACTGCAGAACGTCAGATGTCCCCACTCATGTAGATATTAAATAGCATGGGGGACAAAACTGAGCCCCGAGGAACCCCATGCTAGAGAGTTCATGGGGCAAGCAATATTCCCCAAGCACCGTTTTCTGAAATCGGCCACCCAAGTATGAGTGGAATCATCACAATGCATTGCCCCCCACTCCCAGGTCAGATAGTCGCCCCAGAAGGATGCCATGGTTGATGGTAGTGAAACCTGCCAACAGATCCAGGAGTAACAACAGGGTCACACTCCCCCGTCTCTCTCGCGCCATCATACATGGCAATCAAGGCTGTTTCCATGCCAAAATCTGGCCTCCACACCAAATGAAATCAATCCAGATAATCAGTCTTATTCAAGAGTGTCTGGAACTGGTTGGCCACCACCCGCTCAGGGACCTTGCCCAGAAAGGAACATTTGCCACCAGCCTAAATTTGTTAAGATCTTCCAGGGAGGATTTTTTCAGGAGTTCTCTCACCACTGCTTCTTTCAGGCTGCTCAGGACTAGGGATGTGCACTGGATCTGATCCGATCCACGATCCGAATCCGATCCAGGGGAAATTGGATAGAATTATCCGATTTCCGATCTCACCGCTGGATCGGCCGATCCAATCCGATCTGGAAAGGTTCCGATCCAGATCGGATGGATCGGCGGATCGGCGGGTGCCTGCTGGCGCCCACCGCCGCTTCCATTGGTGGGCGCCAGCGGGTGCCCGCCAATGGAAGCAGACAATGGGGGCAGGGGCGGCGGACGGGAGCAGACGGCCAGGAAAGGTAAGGAGGGGGCTGGGGGAGGGAGCGCGTGGCACACTTACCTTTCCTGGCCGTCTGCTCCTGTCCGCCGCTGGCTGCTACTGCGAGCAGGCTTCGCAGCCTGCTCCTAGGTAGCGCGCCAGGTGATGACATCACCTGGCATGCTACTCAGGAGCAGGCCGCGAAGCCTGCTCGCAGTAGTGGCCAGCAGCGGATGGGAGCGGACAGCCAGGAAAGGTAAGTGGGGGGGGTAGGGGGTGCGCAGCACGGTTACCTTTCCTGGCCGTCTGCTTCTGTCCGCCGCTGGCCGCTACTGCAAGCAGGCTTCGCGGACTGCTCCTAGGTAGCGCGCCAGGTGATCATCACCTGATGATGATCAGGTGATGATCACCTGGTGCGCTACCTAGGGGCAAGCCGCGAAGCCTGCTTGCAGTAGTGGCCAGCGGCGGACGGGAGCGGACGGCCACAGAAGGTAAGCAGGGGGAGGGTGCTTACCCCCCCGGATCCATCAGCTTCCATCAGCTTCCATCTGCTGGCGCCCGCGGGTGCCAGCAGATGGAAGCAGAGGGCCCCAAGGGGGTAAGGAGCGCAGAGGAGGGGGCTTACCTGCCGGGGCCATCCTCAGCGGACGGCCCCGGGGGAAGGAGGGGGTTAGGCCCCCCTCACCCACCGACCGCCATTTTTTCCTCATAGACTTGCATTGGGGAAAAGCTTTCTTTCCCCTAATGCAAGTCTATGGGGGGGGGGGGAATGGCGGCCGATCCAAAAATCGGATGTCCGATTTTTGGATCGGGATCGGACTTGATCCGGTCCGGGGGCCTCCGATTTTGTCAGATCCAGGACAAAATGGGAGGTCCCGATCTGGGTCCTGATCCGATCCGGGGGGGTCCGTGCACACCCCTACTCAGGACTGCTCCTCTCACAAGTAGCTATTAATGACCTCCCTGGCACAGCCAGCTGTTCCCTCCCTGCTGGTATTTATAAGCCAAGAGTGGCAAGAATCCAATAGGGAAGTTGTTACTCAAATCTGTGCAAGGACCTTGTGGACATTCTCAAGTTGAACCAACTGAAATTCATCCAGCAAAACTGGACAAGATTGTGCACTGAATACCTCACGAGTCCTCTGCTATAACACTGGAGTCTACATCCTGGTGGATGCAAGAGATTTTATCTTGGAAATAACTTGCAAACATATCAGAACGGGCCTCTGATGGTTTCATGACATCCCTAGGGCCAGCTTGAGATAAGCCCCAAACAACCCCAAAAAGCACTGCTAGGTGACACACAGAGGACTCAATAAAGGCAGATTATGGCCGGATCTACACGTCGTCCTCGATGTGCCCTCCCTGCGCCACAAGCCGCTTTGGAGCGCTGCACTTCGTCTAGTGTGGCTCATGCCTCAGAGGCTCTGCTCACGCTCTTGCCGCCGCCGCCATCCTTTCATCCCGGAGGGTCCCAGGGAGGGAGGAGGGAGGGTTGTAAACAAAAGCTAGCAATTGGAAATCCCTCTCCCAATCGCGGGCAGAGCCTCCGAGGCTTGAGCCACACTAGACGAAGTGTAGCACTCCAAAGCGGCTTGTGGCGCAGGGAGGGCGCATCGAGGACCACGTGTAGATCCTGCCTAAGTCTGCCTTTATTGAGTATTTGCTGCCCTGAATATGCTTGAATATAGGCACTCACCGATGTTCAATCACATCCACTGAGAGTTTTCCTCTATCTGAACTCGCCATCTCCTATTTTGCTTGTTTTATTGCTCTCAGGTCTGAGGAGCCATATGAGCTCTACTGCAGAGAAGATGCTCAGGAGCAGTCATGACAACTACTCAGGTCATTTCTCATTCCATCGATGGAACAGGGTTTTGACAGGACTGCCAGACATTATCAGCCTAAAAAAACTCTAGACATAAAAGATAAGGACATTATTCGATGTTCCAGGTTTTCAAAAGAGATAAGGCCTTTGGGCCAAAGGGGGCAGGTAGTTTGTGTTACAGGTTTGTACTAGGCCCAGAGAAATTATGCATGGGCCCTGCCTGAGCTGCAGCTTCTCCAGAGTCTGCCATATTTAGGGCCAAACTACATGTTGTGTTAAATGGGTTAGATCCCCAGACTAAGTTAGTTGCACTTTGCTTCTGCTAAAATCAATGGAAGTTAAGTATGACTAACATTTCACACTGATTTCCAATGAGGCCTAAGTTTAACTATCTTAGCATGGATGTGTGCCAGTGGGTGGTTTACTTATATTCTTTAAAAATTGGGGGGGGGGGGGGTGAGGGAGAACCATGGGAAGTAGGGTGATTTAGACTGGCTCTAGATTTGAACCACAGCTAGAGCCCAGAGGTGTCAATAATCATTTCCCTCCCTGGGCAAACAGCAGCTTTTGTGGTGGTGGGGGGGGGGGGGTTAATTTGAGTACAGAGGAAATGGTTAAATGCTCTCCAACTCACCAGGGTCCTGATCTGGATCCTCCTCCTGCCCTCCAAAGAAAGAGGCAAGTACAATCCAAGCATTTAACATAACTTGTACTTTGTCTCAATTCTGCCAAACATGGAGTAGATTGCAAAACCTTGGGGTTTACCCAATGTAACACTAGCGGAGATGCACTGGCGGAGATCCACTAGTGGCTTCATGTTGTTCTGACAGTTGAGCAAGCACACATAGGGTGTGTTTGGACAACACTTGAGACAACGGAAGGTTAATAACACACTCACCGTGCGTTATTTTGCTGGTGTGCGCCTCACGACATGTTGCCCCTCCCCCCATTGCGAGGCTGAAAGTCCCGGTGTCCTTCTGAGCTGCTGCGTCTCCTCCCTCCCCCCCTCCCTCAGTCCTCCAGCCATATCCCATCATGCACCGCAAGTTCTGCTGGCTGTATAGGAGCAACCGGGTTTTTTTCAGCTGCTCCTGCAGGCAAACTCTATGACCGAGTGGAATAGTACACGGAGAGAGGGGGGTTCCCGACACACGACACTTTAAGCAATGGATTTCGGGATAAACAACTGAGCAACCGGTTGTTTTTCTCCATTGTTTAATTG
>JARDYH010000002.1:285884972-286142472 GCA_029215795.1 Anniella stebbinsi | reverse complement strand
AGGATTTGATTGACATATTTAACCTCTATTTTTCATTCTCGTTCTGCCCTTTTTCCCGACCTCGGGCCAACAAAGTAATTTGGAAGTCGAACTTCACCTAAGTGTTAATGATGAAGCTCTGGGAAGTTTTGCCTGTAATGAGGCACCATGCAGGAGGAAATACCAGTTGGGATTCCTATTGCAGCCATATGTGAGGCCAATGTTGCATGAATTAACATACGGTGGGTCAAGTTAACATATGTACAGTGAAAAATGACTAATGACTTATCACACTGATGTTATTTTTGGACCTTCTTCCTTCGATGCAACCTTTCAGAGAGGAACAAGTAAAGGCAGTTATGCCTCAACTGTCCCGGTTCCCTGTGAAGAAAGAGAAAAGTGAAACCATATGCTTAGCAAAGAGACGAAGGCAAGCCAGAGATGCTCGGTGGAAAAGAAAACCCAGCATGGGGGCACCGCCATCCTGTAGTAACCAGCCAAAGGGGATGAATGCCCAGTAATGTCCCCCTATTGCCAGACAGCCGAGACAGCAGCATGCCTAGATGACAGATGCTACCCAAACCATCCCACAGGCTGCATTTAGTGCCCTTAGTGCCACTAGATACTGAGATGGCTGCAGGGGCACCAAAATTAGATTGGCAGGATGTGAAAAGAGTCAACTTTTTTGTTTAATGCCATCAATTTGTGATGGAGGAGACAGGTATTAGCTTAGGGACCTCTGTGGTCCCCGCTAGCCATTAGTTTCCTCGCAGCTGCACCAAGTTCCGGATTATGAATCTGCCACGGTTGGTCATTCATCAGTTTCACAGTCCACTCCAGCGCACATTCCAACAACAACAGAAACAGAAACATCTTGCCACACCGACTTCAGCACCGCACAGCTAAAAAACCTCAGTTATCAGCAGAAATAAATTTCATCATGCGAGTACAGCTAGGCGATGAAACCTAATATAAATTATACAGGTTTCAAGCATGCTGATGTTTCATGTTGGATGCTTGGCTCCATGGTGATGTGGAACTTCCTTTCTCCCAGCTGTCAAACAGGAAATCTTTAAAAGTTGGCTGGAGAGTTATGGAATTACCTGTGGAAACATATTGCAGAAGGTCAAGCAGGGGGGTCAATTTGTCAGACGGCAATGTCAGAGCCCTCACATCCACAACCTATAATTTGTTTTCTTAACACTTTTCCCCCTCTTTTCCAGGATATGGTGCTGCAGAGGCCTAAAACGTATAAATTCTTAACTTTACACATGTTCATTGTTTCGTTTCCTTCCCCTCCCCCTCCTTTTGTTGACCAGTTCTGTGTGTATAACAATTACTAAAGAGATAAACTTCAGGAACCAAATATTACATGACGCATGCTGTTATTGTCAGCAGATTAACAAGCAGCACACTTGGAAAATAATAATAATTGTCAAATGCTCTCTCTGCTCAGATCTGTCATAAAACAAGGGGGGGCTGGGTAGACAGAAGCTCTGAAAAAGGCTGCAATCCAATACACATTTGTCTGAGAATATGTCCCTCTGCACACAATGAGGTTTACGTCTGAGTAGACGTCTATAAGATTGCAATTATTTCAGCTGATGTCTGTTGTATTGCTTGTAGGTTAACAGTGTGTTGTGTTAAAACAGTGTTTTGCAATACTATTTTCTCTACAACACTAAAGATTCCACCTCTAAATAAGGGCAACATTTTAAACAGCAAGTATAATTTGATCAAAACATTATTTGGACTTACATGGGGAAGAATAATAAGAGGGGGGAAAGAAAGTACAGTCCACAAATAGTAAATACTACAGCTATATAGTTACCCTAATTCAGAAAGCTGTGTATATAAGAGAAGGCTGTGTAAATGCCGCCGCTGCTGCACTTGTCACTGACTACAACGGTCTGCATCATAGGGATCTCAATGGGCTAATGCATCCACATCTGTGTGCATTACCTCATGACCCAGATCCAGGCTGTTTGCTTCAGCCTGTTGTGCCCTCCCTGCTTCAGATCAACATGCAAACTACTGCTGCTGGATCAGGACATCTGCCCATAAGCAATGCAGCACTGTTTTTAAACACAGCATCTTTACACTGCAGTCTTATGGCATGAATTTCTGTGACGGCATTAGTCCTCATGGGGTGTCATGAGAGTGGACTCAACCTCAATGGAAAACCATGGAACTTCCTGTGCTAGGGAGAAAGTCAATGGAGCCTTCCCTCGCTCGCAAAAGGGAACCAGGAAAGACCTGTGTGGATTGAGGTCCATGCGCACGTAGAAATACTGTAATGAGGATGGACACCTTCCCAACCGATAGTTGTATCAGCACTGTTAGTTTATATGGTATTCATGACTTGTCAGAGGGAGTTTAGCAGCCTTCCCTAGCCTGATGCCCTCCAGATGTGTGGGACTACAACTCCTATAATTCTGCCCAGCATGGCCAATTTACCCCTAGCCATTTGCAACAGGAGGGGGATGCCCTTCCCTCCCCTCTCCCAAAACTCCAGGAACAATGATGTCATGATGTGTTATTGTTAAAGGAGGGGCAGGTGTGAGGAATACAGCTGCTGTCAGACCACCAAATGCAGCTCTACCTCTTTGAGGAGGTGGGAAAACAACATTTAAGAAAGCGGGGAAAGCTGCCACCACTACTACTTTTCCAGATAACTAGAATTTAATAGATTAACAGAATTTCACCCATACCCCTAAAATGACTGTATTTCTGTCTCCCCCATTTCCTATTCTTATCCCCAATTTTGGGTGCGAAAAATTATCTGTAGAATTTTCACCTCAATGCTATTTTAAATACTGATATTCCCTACACATGGCCCAAGTTAGTAATAAAGCACTTGCATGTTTTGTACTAAGTGACACTTATGAGGATTTAGAGCACATTGCAGTAGTCCAAACTCGAGGTAACCAGGGCATGGATAACTCTGGCCAGATTATCTCAGTTCCAGAGGTGGCATAGCTATCACACCAAACTTAACCAGCAAGAGGAAATAAATGCCATGGGTACCACATGACCTCCAGCGACATGGCTGAAAATATCAGCACTAGAGTTGTGCACCAATGGCCTATGGAAATTTTCCACCGTATTTGTGGACAGAGAAACTGACAGAACCATTTTACTGAACTTCTCCAGGGGAAGGAAAGACTTTTTCCGATAGTTTCTTGGCACCAGCAGTTAATTTGTTGGCAGCCTATCTACCATTTTACATTGTCCACAATGCCTCAGACCTAGCAGTGTTCCAGGGTATTTTTTGTCTGGTGTGTATGTGTGTGTTTGATGTCCATCACCAAAAAATGGTGATGAATATTTGGAGAAAATTCTGTAGAGTGGCCTTTTCTGTGTGGGTGATGGGCGCTTGAGAAAAAGATAAATCTCAGATTTTTTTCTCAGAAAAAAAATATCCTCTGAGAAATTTCAGGTCAGCACCCTCAAGCTGCAAACCTGATCCTTGAAGAACACAAGTGTATTTAGAACAAGCTCAACAACACCTCCCGACTCAAAGAAGCTACGTACCATCTGGATTGAGCTTCAGTTTATTAGACCCAATCCAGTCCAATTCAACTTGGAGTGCCACATATACCTTTCAAAGTGTTGGGGAGGCATGATGTTGGGTAGGTGTGCCATGTCCCACCCATTCCCTTGCTCACTCTGAGCTTCTCTAAATGAGCAATTTATTGCACGCTTGTGATAGGCCACTCATGGAAGTTTGCAGGTCCATTGCATGGCATTGTCAATGTCTAGGAGGTCTCCTGCACTATCCCCTGGAAATCTTGCTTTAAAAAAACAAACACAGAAATAATGTGGTATTATCTGGGAAATAACATGATCTCCCAGCATGTAATCTCAGTGTTGCACTATAATTCCACCACTAGATGGCATTGTCTCATTAAACCCAATGGAGCCTTTCCAGGAAGGGAAGTTTCCAATTCAAATTCATGTGGTCACATGTAAAGGACTGCGTCATCATGACGGGAAGACTGCAGAGGACAAAAGCCCCAGAGAGTCTGTGGGATTTTTCCTGTGTATAGAGAAGCTCTCTGTTCTTTTCTCCCCAACCTTTGTGGTCAGAAAGTCAGGGAGAAGGGTTTAGAAAGAGACTTGGAGGACTGAAGCAGGAGAAGTCATGGCTGCCTTGCTACAGACAAGACATTTTTCCTCCAAGAAATTTTATTTCACTTTATGTCATTAAGATGTTTATTCAGATAAAAAGCTTGTGCTGGGAACCTGGCTTGTTTCAGCTCTCAGTTTACCTTTCTCAGGTTGTTATGCCCACTCATGATGATGAAATGATTTCAATGTGATTTTAAATTCACCTATGGAGCGGGATGATACAGTCTTTAATATATCTGGCTTGGAACTCCTGCAGCTTATCACAGCTGATTCTGCTCCTTTTTCTGATAGAAGGGTGATCCCATACGAGCTGCTCAGATACTGGGCCGTAAGACCATGAAGCGTAGCTGATTTTTGGAGTTAACTACTAAGTAGTTTCTACAGTGATAATGATGTACTATGTGCACCTATTGGGAATATATAAAATTAGAGGAGAATTTCTGTTGGCTTTGGTCCTCTTTCCAGAATAATTACAGTAGCTGCCATTCATCCCTATTCAGTTACACTGATTATTCTAGAGTAACCCAGTTATTAAGGTTTAGTCATATTTTAGAATATACTGAAAAGTGACAACTTGTCATGTTGGCATTATCAATACTGTAAAATTTCCACATTGGGGACTCAGTTTTCTCAAGACTCCCAAATACAGGGGTTGGCAGGAACAAGAACACGATGCTTTCCTGCTTCCTCTGGGTTAGCAGCATGCCTTCCCTGGGTTTGTTATCCCTTTCAGTGCTCACATGAATAGAAAATGTTGCTGTGCAGCAATCAATCATATGAGGAATTCATTTATTAAAGGTCTCAGTGTATCAGTTACAAAGAGGTGGCTGGGAACTCTGATCCTGCACATAGAGGGGTGATTTTCTTACATCACATGGGAATGTGTGGATGTCAAGTATCCTATCTCACTGGTAGAGGATGGTCTGCACACTTTCCAGATCTCCCCCAGTTTTATAGTTTGGTGTTCTGTCGTTTCCCAGCAAATCCCTATCAGCTAAAATGCTTGTAGATTTTTGTTCCCTGGAGTTATATCACAACATCAGGAACTGCCAAAACCAATCATATCCAGTACCCCTGTCTTGTAATGATTACAATCGGATACTTCAAATAAATATGTAGGAAACCAACAGTAGTCAGATGAGGGCTAATTTGGGCACTATTAGTTCCTAATTCAAAGATATTATTTCTAGCCCCCAGAAACAGAGATTTTATGTTTCTTGCCAAACACTTGGTCACATTTCACTGTTTCATAGTCTAGTGTTGTGGGGGAGGGGGTTCCCCACAGGTGTAGTCCAGCATAACTTGGTGTTTTGCTAAAATCTTGCCTTCAGCAATATCCTCTTTCAAAAGGTTTGCATGTTATAATTGCATGGCTTTCTAATGAAAACCTTTTCTAGTATCTTTTTGTATTTTATTTCTTTATAGTATAGAGTTTTTGTGTGCTTATCTGTATTGTTGGGATATGCATTTGTAAAGTTGATATGACCATGATGGTTGAAACAACAAATAAACATTAAACAACATAATTGCATGGAAAGGATGTGGTAAGATTGGACCTTTTTTATTATTATTTTGAACCTGCCAAATCTTTAATTTCATGGGATGACCCTTTATTTTGATCAGACACAGAGGAGAAACCTCATTGTCCAGTTTGCTTCCCCTGTGACGTTTCTGATCAGAAAAAGTGACGAATGCCTTAACTTTGGGAATTAATTTCTTAACATCATTTTCTGAGAAGGATTCAAAGCCAAAAGAACTTGATGATCAAATAATGTAATGGGGGGGAACCCATGCAAGGAAACTCTAGTGAAATGAAAGGGCAAATAAATGTGCCCTTCTGCTGTGATTATAAGGGATTTTTTTTTTAACTGAAAGGAACAAGAGCTCTGAAACACTTAAGCCCTAGATAAGTATGTGAAAGCCTGTAGACTTGGGGAGGTACATATGCCCAAGCTGTCCAGCAGCATACTTAGCTGACAGATTGTGCAATTTTGCTGTGGTAATTACTCAATGGTTCAGCAAATGGTAAGTAAATACTTTGGAAATCATAATGTCTAATTGCAGGCGCACATATGGTTTATCCCTACCCATTCCACAGTAGGTAAAGTAATGAACACACCCAAACCTTTATTTTTATTCCCTCAGCTCAGTCACCATCTCGCCTATGGAACAGCTGCCTTTGAAAAACTATGCTTCTAAGAATCTGTTTTTAAAATTAGTGTCTTAAAAACGGTCTATGGTAGATATTGAATAAAATCAGGATGGAAACTCCCTCAGCCATGTCTAATAAACAATAAGAAATGGGGAGACAGATCTACATTTATGTGATTTTTCTCTCGTACTAAACTTAATTTCTTTGCTGTTACATTCCAGATTTGCAAAAGATTTACAACCTGACCTAACCATGTTTACTGAGTCAGATGTCAGGCCTGCTGATTTCATTGTGACTTGCTCCCAAGTAAATGTGTTTGAGAAATGGCTGACTCAGAAATGCAACTCTAGGAAGTTCTGTCTAGTAAATACCAGTTTTGTGCCATTGTCAATATTAATGGAGATATATATTTTATTTATTTATTGCATTTTTATACTGCCCATCAGCCGAAGCTCTCTGGGCAGTGCACAATTAAAAACCATAAAATGTAACAAGTGTAGGTACATTTTAAACATTAAAAGTTAAAAAGGCAACACAAAACCAGCTATGTTAAAAGCCAGGGAAACCTTGTGTGAAAAGGTATGTTTTCAAGTGGCGTTTTAAAAATGTTATGTTTTTCTCGAGGGAAGGTTTTCCAGAGGCTGGGTGCCGCTACAGAGACACCAGTTTTAAAAATCCTGTAAGTAATTTGTTTTTTATTTCTCCTGATTTAAATATCAGAACAACAGTAACCAAAATCAAGTATAGAATTTAAGGAATCTTCTTCCATATCCTCTCCTTCCCAGCATCTTCTGCTATTCATTTCTTAAATATTTCTACAAGCATATCTGCCTAAAATGGTAAATTGACGGCATTTCCCATGAAACACCATTGTTTGTGATTCCTGTGCTGATGAAAAAGACATTTCACCTTAGGCTGCAACTGGATACACAGTTACCTGAACATAATTCCCATTAAACTCAGTGTGGCTTCCTTCTGAGTAGATACGTCTAAGATTACATTGTTAATCTGAAATATTCATTTGCTGGGACAGTATGTCTTGAGACTGGATCTTTCCTTGAGTTGTTTTCCCTCTTTTTGGAGGTAGTTATTTCCCCGCTTTTTTGTACACTTTTACAGAAGTAATGTGTAGATGTATTATTAATATATGCTATGTGGCTTTAGTACAGATTAAGTAGCATTAGCCATGCACTCTAGATTGTAAAATAGCTACATCGTCTTAAGCTAATGCAGGGTTAAGCACCATGTAGTCTGCAGGCCTCCAGCTTTTGTGAAGGTACTTTTGTACAGTTCATTGATTCGTTTAAGAATTCCACAAATCCCAGTTTCATTTTTTTGAAGTTTCTAGACTTTACAGCAATAGAGATATGTTTTCGATGGCAAAACCAGCTCCAGAATAAAAGTAACAGACAAGATTTTTAAATGCCTAAATTATTTTTAATTGTTCATGATTTCTTAATGAGTCAACACACTGTGCCACATTAGGACAGGAGGCAAAGACACAGCAGTATAGGAGGTGATTGGAATGGGTGAAAATTTCATAGACTTGTACAGATCTTTCCATCGGGATTTTTTCCCCTTATATTTAATCGAAATTCAGGTAGCTGTAATTTATGCCCATTATTTCACATCCTAATTTCTTTGACAATTCATTTGGTTTGTTTCTCAATAATAACAAGGCAAAATGTATAGATTTCTTCATAAATGGAGCAGAAAGAACTTGAGATTTTTTTTAAAAAAAATGAATGTGGGAAAAAGTGAAACTAATAGTTTAGTCCCTCCAGACAGAAGGCTTTTAATGTTTAGCTCTAAAAAGTCTTAGTTTGAATCCCTATGTTGAATCTTTGTATATTCAGCCATGTTTGTGGTGCTGAATGAGGGCAACTACCTCTTTTTTCTGAAAGGTCCTCATCTTTAACAGCTACACAGCAGACAGCTCCAACATGGTGTGCTGGGAAAAGCTGTACCTATGAGATTTGGCCAGCGCAGTTGGGTGAGAATTTTGTTCAATTTGTTTGTTGATAAGAACTTAACAAAATTCACAAATTTTGTGGTAAAGGGTATGGAAAGAACTAGAGATTAAAACTAATTTTATATAGGAGAAAGTAAAACTGAAAGATCCATCCATCCCCAAAAGATGTTCCAAGTAACAAACACATCCTTAAAAGTTGAGGCTGTTCTGCAGGCCCAAGAAACCTTTTTGATCACTGATACAAAGTTCCTGGCAGGTCTGCCCAGCCTAAAAGCAGTTCCAGACCCACAAGAGTTGTGCCAGGGTAGGAGCAGAAAGGACTATATAATAGTGGTGGGGAATCATATAATTTTGTGCAACCTACTGTTTACTGCTCATTTTTATTGCTAATTGGGTTATGTGACAAATATGATGCTAAATAGTACTGCCAGAATGACAAAAAAGACAGACATTGCCTTGGGGTTCAACTTGGACATAACTTTATTTATTTACAGGAATTGTTAAATTGACAAGAAATGGGGGTGGGGCAAAAGGCAATTCTGCTTGTCAATTGTTCTCCTGAGGAGCTGGCCAGGTTATCCATGCCACACTGGGATGCTCAGAAGGTCAGCTCAAGCCCCAGTCTTCTACTCTGGTGAAGCCCTACGTTAATCTTCAATTTGGGCCCAGTTTGTTTCTCATTTCCAGAAGTTGTCCAAAATATGCTGGGCCTTTAATAACAGACATTACATTTTCTCTAGGCTTGAACTCCCCACTGTTTACTTTCCACCTGGGAAAGTTATTATGGGTGCACTTTACAAATTTATGTAAGGCACTTCCCCAGAGAAAGTGAAAAACATGTTATTTTATGGCCAATCTGGATGGCATGGTGGGGGTGAGGGTGGGGGGCCCTTGCCAGCCCCAATTGGACAACCAGCTAATGCCTAGAATAATCCTGAACCCTGAGAGTGGGCGGGTCATGTAGCTTACCTGGCCAATCTGAGCCTGAGCCACATTGGGATGAGATAACTTGTCTTTCAGAGGGCAGGACTCCCATCCCTAGTCAGTCTTCACTTTCTGCAACACCTGGGCATATACTAAGGTACCCAACTTTGCCAAAGAGAGTGGCCAGGGCTTGCGGAGGTCAGCAGGCAGAGTCCCCTCTTGTCATGCCACAATCATCCCCATGCCTGCAGGCAAGGTGTAATCAGAGGGGCCCTTTCTCACACCCTTATTTGTAGAACTAGGGCAGGATCTACACTACTGCTTTAAAACAATTTATAACAGTAGTGACTACTGTTGGAGCCCAGGACACACTCCATACACAGTTTTCAAACCATTTTCAAAGTGTCATATCCTGCTTGGTGTAGATCTGGCCTGGAGTTATAAGTCAAAGGAGAACTCTGAACCTGTCTTGCAATGGTAGCTGCAGCATGGATTCTGTGGGTGTAGTTAGCAGAAACTGAAGGTGAACCATGCAGTTGGGTAAAGGATATATGTATGTTCAACACCCAGACAACCAATTGTGATGCATTCTGTGTGGCATACCCACAACCTGGAATATGTTTGTTTAGTTCAGCACTCTGAGGTATGTGCGGGTAACAGAACACCATATCAAATGCAAGAACATGAAAGTTTCCTCTTGGCAAAAATGGTGCCACAAGTAACTTTCTTTCTTACCGTCTGTCTGTCTGTTTCTCTCGCTCTCTCACGCACTGCATAATCGTATGCCCACTTATCAGAGGATATGCCCCATTGAATTCAACATGTGATACTAATCTGTTACATTGGTTTCTGTGAGATTTGCAGCCACAGCCTATGTATGTTTTAAGTTCAGTGAAGCATATTTCCACATGCATAGGATTCCTGCTTTAAATCTGCATAGGATTGAAGCGTGCTATGGAGTAAGCCCATTGACATCAATGGGATTTACTGCTGAGTAATTATGCATAGGACCTAGAGACATATCATGTTTAGCTTTAACTGGATCAGGGCAACAATATTTGGTAGAATTTTTCCCAAAGAAAGTCACCTTGACCATTTTTTTCCCTTTGAGATGGGGCGCCTTTTGTGCTACTTTTGTGGAGGGGGAAATTCCTGTGAATGTTAAAAGCCAATCATACCGAGCACTGCTGGGGAGAAAAGGACCAGAATACTAATTTAGAACATTTCAGTAAAGAAATGACAGGTTGTGCATCAACCACCATTTACACCAAAGGGCAGTCCAAATGGCAAGATGAAATTTGCAAGTGTTGATGGAATTGGTGAAAAGTGGCATGACTGAATGACAGCAAGCTAGGCATACACCAGTCAGGTATATGGCTTTATAGTAACATATAATGTAAGGCCATTAGGTGATATCCAAAACATGCAAGGAAAGGACACAGGTGGGGGAGTAGCTTTAGACAGAAGTACATTATTTTAAATGAGAAGCCAAGAAAGAAAAGTGAGTCTGGAGCAGGGAAGGAAATGTGATAATACCAAGCACTTATGTTCAGAGCGCTGTACAAATATTAACAAACTAATCCTCCAGGCCCAAATGAAGGTGGATATATAAGCATTATTATCCCTCTCTTTACACAGGATCTGAGGCATCGATAGTTAAAAGATGTTTCCAAAGCTATTGAAGAACTCAGTGGGGACAGTAAGATTAGGAATCTTATGGCCACTGTGTTTAAACAATGACCCCAAATAGCCCGTGGCTCAACAAACAGCAAGTAACAGATTTGAGACAGAAAATGTCCACAGCCTTTCTACATCCAATAAGCACAATCCAGTCAAAGTTAAGCTCTTTGAGTTCCCATTGATTTCAATGAGATTTAAGTATGTGCTTAACTAACCATATTAGTAAGGTACTTGGCATTTATTTAACCGATTTCAGCTTTCTCAAAATGCTTGATCTTATCAATCTAGAGTTGGGGTGAGCATTGAACTAGCCAAGTCTGTGGATGCCACCAAATTATTAGAAGTCAAAAACCCAGAGTGTGAAGAGATTCAAAAGAATCTTGCCAAATTGACCGAAAGGGCAACAACCAAATTTACAAAAACATCCATCTAAAGGATCACCTAAAGGAGTGAACAACAACAATATCCACCAAAGCAATGTTATTAAACTATCCAGATATTTGGGGAAAGACAAATGTGTTGCTTATTGTGAGGTTATTTAATCAAGGCTCTAAATTTTTCTCTCAATTTCTCAAACACTCTTCTCATCTAATAATCCTGCTTCAGACACTCTCTCTCTCTCAATACTCTCAATTCTCTCAAATCTCTTCCAACATCTCTCTCAAACATCCCCCTCAAATCTCCCCCAATCAACCCATCAGCTCTCTCTGTCAGACACATATATACACTCCACTCGCTCTCTAGCTCTTTCCACTCTTACACAACCAATCAATCCAGGCACTCTAAACAACTAGCCAATCAGCACTAATTTTCCATTCAGGCACACAGTCAGCCAGTCCAGGCACTCCATACTTACCTAGACCTTTAACCACAAACAGTAAGTATATTTCAGTCTAATTATTTACTTTACCTGTTATAATTCTTACTTCTTTTTAAAGATGTAAACAAATGCATATCACAAACAATAAACTTTGCAATATATTTTCAACTACAAACAGTAGAACATCACACCTATCACTTAAGAGCCTCCCTAGGAAGAACATTCCATAATGACAGTTTGTATGGAAAAAGGCAGACCTTGATGTACATAGGATCATTGCAAATCAAAAAGCAAGTATCATAATGCACATTTATATCTCATCTATTATATACGGCACATCCATGGCTAGTCTGCATTTGGAATATTGTGCACAGTTCTGGTTAGCCCATCTCAAATAGTATATTTGAGCTAGAAAAGATGCAGAAAAAGCATTTGGGACTTTTTAGTTTTTTTGGGGGGGAGGGGAAGATGATTCAGGAGGAGGGGGCTAGTAGAGGTCTATAAAATGATGCAATTTGTTTGAGGAAACACATAGAAGGTTATTTTCTTTCATAACCCTAGAATGTAGGATCATCAAATGTACTCAGTGGCAGTAGATTTAGGACAGAAATAAGAAAATCCTCCTTCACAAAATATATAATAAATGCTTGAAATTCACTGCCACAAGATGTGGTGATAGGCACCAGGTCAGGTGGCTATTAACAGAGACTAGACCATTCCTGAAGGTCAATAGTGTCTCATCATGATAACTTATTGGAACACCCATGCTCAGAGGCAGTATGCTGCTTGACCTTTTTTCTGACAGTTCATCTTACATTCATATGCATTATCTTAGTAAACCTTCCAACAACACTGTAAGGTAAGGGAGTGTAGTCATCCCTGTATTGCTTGGATAGTTTCCTTGCTCCCTATGTTGAGCTATCTACCGAAGCTGAATGTTGCTATGAGCTTCATCAGACGGATGGATTTTCGTGTTTCCCTACCATCGCTATGGCCTCCTGCTGCTGTCCCACAATAGCAACACTCTATTTTACACAGGTAGAGAAAGAGGAAGCAGCAACTACCACATGGCTCATTCAGGGGCCATTTATATCACATCGCTTTTCCTGCACACAGGAAAAGCACGTTACATTTTTTTTTTTAAAAAAAGACAGATTAAAAGGTGTCTATTTTATGACAGAAAAAAGAGTGGAAGGAGCAGGAGGCGCGTGGGAGACGGATGACATCATCTAAAGGATGCATGAGCATCTGTAAGTGGGCAGTAGCGAGCATGCAATAAAACCTCATCTGATGACGCTCTATACATGTTCAGTAAAAGGAATGGCATTTCTAAACTAGGGACCATTGCAAATCTCATCTAGGCTGGCGTGGGGAATGTGTGGCCCTCCAGATGTTGTGGGACTGCAACGCTTATTAGACCTAGCCAGTATAGTCAATGGAGAGGGATGATGGGAGGTCCAGTCCAACTCAATTGGAAGACCACACATTCCCCATCCCTTTCTAAGCTCTGGCAAGTCAGATTAATTTTTTGGGCATTCAGAGTATATTTAGGAAACTGATTTGTTTATTCTGGATGATTTCTGGAGTAGATGGGTATTGATGGCTCTGCCCACCCCTTATCCCAAGATGATCAAACACAGCAGAAGTAACATTTGGATTTTTCCAAAAGCTTTCTCATCTAAGAGGAGCCAATTATGTATGTAATTCCCTCTAACTACAAATAGGAGCAATTCATCTACTTATAGGTTGGCGGAATTTGTCTTTCTTGGCGGAATTTGTCTTTCTGACCCTTCTCTTTTTTTAGGTGGCATTGTTCAATTCACATCTCCATTGAACTTTATAATTAATGACAATCAATTCAAGCGAGAGCGATTAAAAAAATGCAGCCCTCTCCATATCTATCTGAAACTGTCTCTGTTTTCACTGCACTGTCTGTTATATTCTACAACTGAGGTATTCTAGCTGATACATCTACTGCAGTTTTGTCCCAGTCCAGTTCTAAATGAACAAGACTGACATCATTTCGGTCTCACGTGATCATGATAGAAGAACTAGGGTATTTTCAAGATTTTCAATTTAAATAGACATTTTCTCAGCTTCCTGATTTACTCCTAATGCTCTAAGTAATACCTCTCTTTATCCATGGTTAAATATCCCTGCCTCTTAGTGTTTACATTAGCACTGAACTGAGTGTGTGTAGCCAAATTTATAGCAGCAAAATTTATGTGCATCAAATGCCACAAATCTTGATGCAACGACTTATCTGATTTTTATGAATTCTCACGGGCTTTATAATTGTCCTATTCCACAATAAGGGTGGTTGTGATCTAGTTGCTAGACCACCCAGAGATTTCTGGGGCATGTTTTACACTTTCAATGGGAAAAGGTGCCATCTGTGTTTAGAAGCACAAGATCATGCCCAGAAACCAGGGTCACCCCAGACATTTTGCTACTTGAGGTGGAGGAGCAAATCCCACCACCCCACCACTCAAAGTGCATTCTAGTTATTTTGGCACCTGAGATAGAAAATCCTAGGAGTGCTTCTGCCCCTCCCCGGCAGTAAAAATGCAATAACAGCACATCACACATCTAACCATTTGTATTTTGTTGCCCTTTCATGAAACCCCAAATCAGCTTCCTGAGATAGCCGCCACACTCTGCCTAACAGTAGGGTTGTCTCTGCCTGGAAACTAGATGAACAAATTGGGTGTCTGCTCAGTTTCAGGAACTGACACAGATCTCTGCAACATTGAGAAATCCATACCATATTTTCCTAGATGCATACTAGAATTTGGAAGCTCTGACCCTGGCTTCATTTACGCCTCAAGCTCTTTCTCTACACAAGTTAGACCTGGTCAGGCAGCCGTAAACCATTCTGGAGGTTTCAGTTCCAGTATTTGTTTCTTACTAAAGCTGCTGCAACGAAACCACATTCTATGGTTTTTCCTGGGTCTCTGAAGAATCTTACGGTATTCCAGGTTAATTCTGGATGGATTGCTTTGTTTGCTGACCTCTAGGTTCCAACATATAGTTTGAAGACATTGAGCATGTTGTTGGTTGAACCCACAAATTGTTAATATAGCAGAGTTCAATACAGTTCCCTGATAGGGCTCCTAAAACACAGACCTTTAGCAGGGTTTACTCTAGCCAAAGAGACGGCAATCTAGAGAGGCTGTGCTGTGCTTGAGAGGACAAAGCAGAGTTATTTCATGACACCTGAAAACAAAAGCAATGGGCATGCATGAAACCCTAGAAGCTTCCAAGCCTGCTGCTTCTGGCATGGCCTGGACCCTTCTTGTGACACCCTAGTCACCACACAAGAGCCATCTAGGATGGGAAAAGCCAGGTATATGCCAGGAGGGTCACAGTAGGCATGTAGGGGTCTAAGCCCCAGTGCTTGTTCAATGTGTCCCTGAACCTCAAGGCTTCCAAGGATGTATGGCCCTTCCAGCATAGCAAGAACCTTCCTCTTTGGGGACAGCAGTTGCTTTTTTGCCTGACATGCAGCTATTAGAGAGATGTCTATGTGGTCTGAGTGTCCTCCTGCTCAGTGATTTTTATTGTGTCCTGCTTGATCTTGAACTGTGCAAGGAAAGCACGCAAAAGTGTTGGGGGTAAAAAGTCATAAAAGTATTCCTTCCACTACAAGGTTTCATGCACAAAATATATTCCAGAAGTTTTTCTTTTCTCATCTTCTCTCTCTCTCTCTCTCTCTCTCTCTTTCAGAGAAATCTTATACATTATTAATTAACCCCTCATTCCTTTCATTCCACACCCAGAACAGTAGGCAAAAAATAATGCTTTTTCCAGGCTTAATGAGCAATTTGCAATTAATTACTGAAGCTTATTAAGGGCAGCTTTGGCTTAAAATATTTTCTTCCTACCTTTCCTCTACAGTATTCACCAAAATTTGGCTTCCTGGGAGGAACTAATTTAATTTCATGGTTTGTGCATTACTTGCACACTTTTTAATCCCCTACTTCATTTTTCCTTTACAGAGTGTCCCTGAAGAAAACCAAAACATTAACTTTCTATTCATCACACAAATAAGATTTGGTTTTAGTTCTATCTGTGCGTGCACACACGTACACAAACCTCTTCTTTCTCTTCATTACATCAGGGTAACTCAATCAATTGAAGTATTACCCAGTGAGAGAGAGACAGAGAGAGAGAGACAGAGAGAGAGACAGAGAGAGAGAGACAGAGAGAGAGAGAAGGGGAACAGTACAATGAGATTCTGAAGGTGCTCTGATTCAACAATTGCAAGTAGCTGCAGCATTCACACTGATAACACTAAATAAATAAATGGCACACATTTATAGGGCAAATTATTCCTTTGATTTATAAAACATTTGCTGTCGTGTTTGTCATTTTTAATGACAGTTTCAAATTCTTCTGTGCTCTGCTTCTTTAGATTCACATTCTTACAAACCTATACAAGATGGCTGCTTCCATTCTCATTCTTTACTTGCACAACCACTGTGTGGTGTTGAGTGGCAAATGAGGAGTCCTGATTTATTGAGGATCAGGCAGAGAGGAAACATTATGGCTGTAGTCGTATGTGTTGTGAGAATTAGGCCTCCATACAAACAGCAGATGCAATGGCAAACTGTTTCTGGACTGTACCACTTTAGAGTGTTCAAAGATACACATGACTGAATGCTCCCCCATTCAAAATAATTCTCAGAGTACACTGCTTTCTACCAGATCGGACTATTTGTTGTGTCTAGCCCATTATTATCTACTCTGATGGGCAAAATCTTTCCAGCACCTCATGCAGAAGCCTTTCACATCATCTACTACCTGATTCTTTTAAGCAGAAATGCCTATCACATGCAAAGCATGTGCTCTATCAGGCCAGCCTTCTTTTGTATATGGTATATGGTAACTCTAGTATAGTGCCTGCAACTTTAACTGTTGTGATGAAGAGGGAATTTCACCAGGAACTAATTGAATACAAATGACACTGGCTGAAATTCCCTTTTCTCTACAACTGTTAAAGTTACATGAGCTCTGTCCTCCTTTTCATATGGTCAGCCTAATGTTACTATAATATTTCTTCTTTGCTCGTGAGTTCCAGGATTCAAGTACCTTCTCGCACTTCTATTCCCCAGTAGGTTCTGCTGTCAGGTCAGTACTTAGCAGACATAGGTAGGACGATAGCAGCTTACTTAAAAAAAAAAAGAATTAAGACAAATACATGGAAACATAACCTTCTGGAAGCAAAGCAAACAAACTTATCCACACTTCCTCATGTTCCACCATACACATCTGGAGACACATCCAAGGAGACAAAACCACACCAGGAAAATCTCAGAGGAGAAACCAGGTTGTTCTGTTACAGACCCTTTAAAGGTCCCTTCAGTATACCTCTCTCAGGTTAATGGAAAGATTATAGTTAGTGGAAAGATTATAGTGATGCAAGTGAAGTTTCAGATTCCCCCTAGGGCCTCTTGCAGTTTACCCAAGTAGAAGCCTTCCAGCACCTCAAAGGTAATCAGAGGCTGTTTCTACACTGGCCTTTTTTTTGTGGGATAGCCCCTGGGAGGTGCCTGTGTGTCCACAGGGACTCCCGGGGGGGGGGGGGGACAGGACGGGTATTCCCCGGGCTAACAGATCCCTAGGGAAATCCAATTTTTCCATGGCCCCATGGAGTTCCTAGGACCACGGGAGATGTGGCCGCCCATCCTGGCTGCTGCCGTGCTTATTCGTGAATAAGCATTGCAGCAGAAATGGCCACAGAGCCACAGTGCCCATCAGGGGAGGGGGTGGCACCAATGTCACCACCCCCGGGAAGGCAGGGAAGGGGAGGGCCGATTGCAAACATGTTTTTTTTTAAAAAAAAAACCTTACCTTTCACGCACGAGCACTCATGCACAAAGCTTCGCCCGGGAAAACAAAAAAATGGTGTCCGCGATGTGCAACAGCCTGGGAGGAAGCCGGGTCATCACACTTTCGTTTGTATTAGAGTGACAGTCCCAGGATTGCCGCCCCTCCCTCCCTCTACATCCATCTGGTATAGAAACAGCCTGAGAAGGTCTGTAGAGGTCACATAAGATGGGTCCTCTCTTACAGTTCCTTCCCATGCCAGGATTGTTTTAATTTCCAGAAGGGGTGATGTGGTGAGGGAAAGAGCAATGGATGTTTCTCAGGTTACCTTTTGAGTACAGGAATGTGATACACTGCAGCAGCTCCCATGCTATAAAGAGTAATGGAAGAAGGTATTAGCAGTTTTGATTTAGGCAGAACATCAGCCATTAGCCTTGACCCACGTTTTACTTAAAGCCCTATTGGCAAAGTTCAACACATTCAGAACATGGTGCATTCCTCCTAAGAATGCTGGATGCATTTACTACAGAATAAAGAATGGAGACTGCATGTATGAATAATATCCCACCTGAGGGAGGGAGAATTACAGTACATAGAGATCTAGCAAAATATAAACACATTTTTATTGCAAACAGGCAGGATATGAAAACAAACAAACAGCTGGGCCGGGGGAGGGGGGGAACAGCTGGTTGGCTTTTGTGACCAAGGGCACATTTGGACAGAAAAAATCCTACAACTTCCAGCATTCACCAGCATAGCTGACCGGGGCATGCTGGGACTTAGAGGACTTTTTTGTATCTAAACATGAATAGGATTGCGCTCCAAATTATTCTTTTCATTAGGAGTAAAGATGGAAGATAATTGACTAGGGCATACCGTAGGCAGATATTCTTTGAGTTCTGGAATGTTGTATAGTTTCATTAGGGTTTCCAAATTCCAATTGGCTAGTATACCCCTTAATAACAGCCTATGTGCCGGGCGTAGTGCCAAATCAGTATACCCTATACCCTATCATAACACTTCCATTTATTAATAGTTTATTTTTTTTAAGTTCTAGATGTTCTCCAAGGCCACTTTGATCAATTAGATTTTAGTATAATAGCAGCCTCTCATATGCGTGGCAATTTTTTGGAAATGTTTAGTGGCTTGGAAAGTGAGGATATTTCAAAGCAGTTTGTAATATGGGGATCTTCAAAGGGGAAAAATTAAAAAGTTAAAAACACTTAGTGTACAGTCATGCCCAAATTCATGGACAAACCTAAAGTAGCTCATTGGCTCCTGACCATAATATATAAATATACTGGGTTGGACCAGAAATGCACATGACCCAGATTCACACAAACATCACAGTTTGTGTTCCATTTTTTGTTCCAAGGTTCCCTACTGCTCAATCCTCTCAAACTCCCCAAAGTTTAAAAAGTGATTATGGGATTTATTGTGGGAACTGCTGAACAAGAAACTGAATGAGAAACGTATGTATACCCTGTTGCCTGCTAATGAGGATGTCACCTCACTGGATCATGGAAATTGGACTGGCTTAAATCCCATTCAAATCCATATCCTGGAGTGTTCAGGATTTATACACACAATCATGTTGTCAAAATATTATGCAGGAAGGAACAGCAATTTGCAATAATACAGGCAGGAATTTATCAGCCAAAGCTTTGCCATACATATGGCAAATGTGTTTTCTTTGTCAAGGATCTTATATAAAATCACACCACCATAATGTTTAATCTTTACCACCTCATTTCCTACAAAAACAGCTCTAGGAAGCTTGCCAGTGCACCTAGATGGCTGGATGGAAATGGAGGTGACCTGTGGAAAACGTCAAGTAACAATTTTCCGAAATCACTGAAGTCTTTTCAGGTGGTCTTTCTCTTCCTCGTTGACCACATCTTAAGGATGCTTATAAAATGGAAAAGGAAGCTTCACATAGTTTGAAAACCATTAAAAACCTATCTGCAGCCTCCATCATGGGAAGTCTTAAGAATAAAATTGTGAAATAAATATACACAATTTTAAGTGCTTTGTCATTAAAATGGCTACTGGATTTCTCTTGCTGAAGTCCCCAGTAGGTGACCAATCAAAGACTACTTAACAAGATGATATACGACATAGGAACCCATAACAAAAGCAGCAACAACAAGGTTACTTTCACTGGGAATTCTGAAGTTCAAAACCCTTAGCAATTTGTTATTCCACCCCCACCCCACCCCAGAGTATTTTTCAGTTATTTCAGAAGCAGTCTGTACTTTAGCCTTCTTCCTATTTTTTTCACAACTTCTACAAAGCTAGATATTATTAATACATCTAGTGCCAAAAGAGCTCAGAAAGTGATCCATTTGCTCCATGAAAGGTTGTGAACAGACAAGGGAGAAAATCGGAGCATCTGCTTATCAATTGATTGATTGATTGATTGATTTCATTTCTATAGTGCCCAATAGCCGAAGCTGTTTGGGCGGTTCACAAAAATTAAAACCATAAGGTACAGCGTAAAATATAAAACATGGAAGCTTAAAACCGCAATATAAAAGTACAACTAGAATGAAACCAATCAGCAATGCAGGGATTTAAAAAAAACAGATCTAAAACAGCAGAGCTAAAAGACTAGGATGGTAAAATGCTAAAATACTGGGAAAGTAATAAAGTATTCACCTGGCACCAGAAGGAATACAACATAGGTGCCAGGCAAACCTCGCTAGGGAGTTCAATTGACATAAACTTATGTTGGACAACGAAAAGCAAATGTGCTTATTAAGAAAACAGAATTTTGTGTTTAGAATATAAGAACATATAAAAAGTCATGATGGATCAGACAAAGCGTCCATCTATTCCAGCATTCTGTTCACACAGTGGCTAACCAGCTGTCAACAGGAGACCACAAGCAGGGTTTACACGTGCCCAGTTGGCTGCTAGATAATGGACGGTCAACCACGCTTCAAAAATCTGGAGAAATCACCTACACGTCAGTTGGGTTGTTACCATCAGATAAATTTGCCTGAGCATGGGGTTACTGACTGCACATGGGGAGTGGAGCAAAGGAATGGAACATGACTGAAACCAAGGACAAATAAAGCACGGAAGAAAGCAGGGTTGTGAAGACAAAAAAGGCGAGAGGCTCTGGAAGGGATATTCTTATTATCCATTCCAAAAATGCTTATCAGTGTCGCAAGCACTTTGAGGAATTATGTCAATCAGCCTTACAGTCGAACACTGTGAGGAAGGATGTTGAACATTCCCATGTTGCAGAAGAAGAGCTTCTAATTCAGAATTACTTTCCAAAATACAACAAGAGAATTCATGGCTTGGATTTGAACCCCGATCTTCATCTCCACCTTCAATTTCCATAGACAACTAGCTATGTTACAAGTAGGGATGTGTATCGTGTCATTAAAATCGCCGATAACAATACAATATACTCTCTATCGTGCCTCCACTTAACGATAACAATACCATAGGAAATCATAAGGAATCCAACGATAATTATCGGAAACTATAGACATTCCAACGATAAGTATCATATTTTATCGTGTTATCGGAAGGTGCTTTCTCTTTTGCCGCCACATGGACAGAGCTAGAAGGTGGAGTGACAGTTTCAGTGACCAATCGTGCAGCAAGGATTCCAGCAGGAGCCAATCACAATGTTGAAGGAGGGCAGATATCCCCGCATAAAACCCCCACATTTGGTGTTCCAGGCTCTGTTGGGAGTTAGACATTGAGGGGAGAAGGGTGGATTTGTTGGAGCTGTGTCCTGGCTCCTGGGTCTTGGTAGTGAATTGTTGGAGATTCATTGTAATCGCTTGCATTTTTGTGTCTCAGGTTTGTTTGCCTGTGCGTTGCTGCCTTTGTGTTTGAGACTTTGAGTTATAATTTTTATTTTTATAGTACATTTTCTGGTTGGGGTTAGGTACTTAGTGGGGGTACTGTGACTGAGGGGGAGTGTGTTTGTCCTCTGCCCTGTTGAACTTTCTTTAAAAAAAACCAGAAATATATTATATTTTTAAAAATTATATTTATCTCCCTCTCTCTCTCTGGGTGTGTGTGTTTGCTTGATTGACTGTGAGTGTGCTGCTGCTGTGTGTAGCCTGCTACACAGGATCTGTGTGATCAAAGCAGAACATGAAGTCACAAACTGTGGGCAAAGCATACTTTTTTGTTGCAATCATTTTCTACTTTGTAGCAGTATGAAACGCGGCTCTAAGACGCACCTTGGGTGAGGTGGCTCTGGGTCTAGGAGAGATGCTGTTGCTGCTAGGGGCAGTTTTGGGGTGCCTGTCTCTCCCTCTCATACATTTTTTATTTCTTTTTGAAAGACACTGCTCCAGCCAATGGTTCCAGTCTGGACTGGAGGGACTGCTTCAGGGAGCCTTGAGAGAGATTCCTGTATTTTTATTTTTCATCACTACATCCCCTGGGTCTGCTCCGTTAGTGAGGGACTGCAGAAGCATTCCCCTCATGCATTTGTTTTTGTTTTTTGGAGAATTTGGTCCAGGCAATGTGCCTGCCTACGCCTGCCCAGAAGGGGCTCTTATTAATTTGCCAATGTGCATGCCCAGGACTCATATCAATTGGCCAATGTGCCTGCCAGGGACTCATATTATATTATCAATTGGCCAATGTGCCTACCCAGAAAAGGACTCTTATCAATGTGCCTGCTGGGGACTCATATTATATTATCAATTGGCCAATTTTCCTACCTCTATTCCAAACGTGAGTTTTATTTGCCTCTGCTCCAGCCAATGTGCGTAGCTCTGGCATGAAGAAATGCCAACCTACCTGCACGGGGATGGCGGGCAGACTGGGACATTTGCAAGCACGATGAGGTCAAGGTGGTGCGTGAGGGTAGTTTTGATGGGATCCTGCCGGTTGGCGCACCACATGGGTATCTCCTGGCCCAATGAGGTCCTACCCCCCCCAAATCCTTTTATTATTTCAATTGTCCTTACATGTGCATGCCCTATTCTAGAGACAAGGCAGCAGTTCTACGGTGGCAGAATACATCCACTCACTGTGCCATGCACGCATAGGCACTAGTGGGATCTTGCCAGTTGGCGCACCGCAGGGGTATCTCCTGGCCCAATGAGGCCCTGCCTGCTAAGGCTGGCTGAAAGAACTGTTACACCCGTGCCACTCCCCTATCCCCCAATCCTTTTATTATTTCATTTGTACTTAGACATGCATGGCTTAATCTCTTGAGGCAACAGCAGTTCTGCTACTGCGGTGGAATGCGGCCATCCACTCACTGTGCCATGCATAGGCGCTAGTGAGATCCTCCAGGTTTCCGCGCTTCCTGCTGGGTATCTCCTGGCCCAATGAGGCCCTGCCTGCTAAGGCTGGCTCTAAAATAATAACTGTTATGCCCGTGCTATTCCCCTACCCCCTAATCCTTTTAATTTATAAACATGCGTGGATGAGACAAGGCAGCAGCAGTTCACACATTTTTATGACTGCATATGGAAGGCACTGCCGCCTAGGTTTATCCATAGTTTTTGAATGTTCACTGTATTCATAAAAATATACCTAACTCACGTGACTTTTATTTGCCAAATGCCTACCCCAAACATGAGTTTTCTTTTATTTGGCAAAGTGCCTCCTTCTTCCCCAAACAAACATGACTTTTATTTGCCAAAGTGCCTACCCCGAACATGAGTTTTCTTTTATTTGCCAAAGTGCCTACCTGTGGTACTCCGTCTTCTATGGACTGGGCTATGTGCCTACCTGTGGTACCCCGACTTCTATAACTGGGCTATGTGCCTACCTGTGGTACCCCGTCTTCTATGAACTGGGCTATGTGCCTACCTCTATCCCAAACGTGACTTTTATTTGCTTCTGCTCCAGCCAATGTGTGCAGCTCTGGCATGAAGAAATGCCCACCCAACCACTGCCTGCACGGGGATGGCGGGTAGACTGGGTCATTTTCTACTGCGGTGGAATGCAGCCATCCACTCACTGTGCCAGGCGTAGGCGCTAGTAGGATGTTCCAGGTTTCTTCACTTCCTCCTGCTGGGTATCTCCTCTCCTGGCCCAATGAGGCCCTTCCTGCTAAGGCTATACATGTTACGCCCATGCTATTCCCCTACCCCCCAATCCATATGACTGCATATGGAAGTCACTGCCAGGTTTATCCACAGGTTTGGAAAGTTTAATGTATTCCATTCAGGAATGCATCCACTCATTCTCACTTTGCCACGCACGCATGCATAGGTGCATTCCCTCCGCTCTGGCCAAAGAGCCAACCTCTATCCTGAACATGATTTTCTTTTATTTGCCGAAGTGCTTACCTCAACCCAGAAGGGGACCTCTATCCTGAATGTGACTTTTCTTTTATTTGCCAAAGTGCCTACCTCAACCCAGAAGGGGACTTTTCTTTTATTTGCCAAAGTGCCTACCTCAACCCAGAAGGGGACTTTTCTTTTATTTGCCAAAGTGCCTACCTCAACCCAGAAGGGGACTTTTCTTTTATTTGCCAAAGTGACTGCCTACCTCTATGGCCTCTGCTCCAGCCAATGTTGTGCGCAGCTCTGGCATGAAGAAATGCCAACCTGCCTGCATGGAGATGGCAGGCAGACTGGGCATTTGAAGCATGATGAGGTCAAGGTGGTGCATGATGGTTGTTTTGATGGCATTCTCACAGTTGTTTTGGTGAACATATTGGTTCAAAAGTGAGAAATTAGGTAAGTGGACCAAACAAATTTCTCTCCCATCCCTACTCCAGAGGATAAGACCTAAGCCAACAGGTTAAAATGACAGGAAAGGGGAATTCAATTAAAATTAAGCTCTTTGACAGTGGAACACACTGTCTGAGAAGACGATGGACTCTCCTGCCTTAAAGGTTTTAAAGGAGAGGCATCACCAGGGGTTGAATTAAATGACCTTTGAGGCCCCTTCCATCTCTAGAATTCTATATCGTTACTTTGCTGGTCACTTATAACCATAATAAGTACAATGCTCTATTTTTAAAGCAGTGTGACTTTAAAGCTGTATAACTGTTTTATTTATTTATTTATTTATTAAAAGTCTATTTCTTTTCTTATATAATTTTAATCTGACTGCCAATTTTCAACCTGCTGGGCCATAGCAGATTGATCAACTTTACTTTCATTTTCACCCCCACTGTTATAATAAACAATAACGTATGCAGAAAAAAAGCTGCAGAAATTGTGTTCTGTGTTACAAATTTGATTCCCTAAGAATCATTCTAGGGTTAATTTAAATACTATGCTTGAAAAAGGTATAATCCAATGCATTTTATTTTTAATACTATGTTATAAATGTGTTCTGTTACCTTATGAAGACGCTAGATAAACTATATTTTCGTTTTGCTGTTATAGTCTCCAGCTAAATTAAAGCATCAAATGTAATTAATTAGAACCCAACTCATTGTTTTCAAGGCCAGATCTGTTGGAAGCAAGCGACAATGATTTATCCTAATCTTCTGACTCAATATCTGTTCCATCTCTAGAGAGCACACAAGGAGTGTATGCTAAGAAAATTATTGCAAAGAAGCAGAAGAAAAGGCTGCTGTCCTATGCCCATTTGAGAGGAAGTCCTATTTGACATGCATAGGACTGGGCCATTAAGTACTCAGGTGCATTCCAGCTAGTTTTTAAAGCAATTCAGATCTCAGACCCGAAATTCTGTCTGAACATTTCTGAAGAAAATATTTTCTCAATCATTAGGACTAAGGTGTATGTCTGCAATGTTGTTCAAGCGCAAAATAGTGTTCTGGTTTGCTATGCCTTTCTTTCCTTTTAACGCAGACTCCTTTTTAGACATTTAAATAAGAAAACAGCTCTCTTCTGATGCAGATTTCCCCCCTTATTATAATGTTTCTCTATACAACCGCTCTTTTCTAGTGGCATCAGATCATCCATTTGGAATCCATTTTTCAGAGCCTCAGAATTCTATTTGTTGTTGTTGTTCAGAAACATCATATAACGGGATGGGAAGGAGAAACTTTCAGACATCTCTTTCTTTCATGCATATTAGCTACCCTACACAGATAATGCAGTTTAAAGGGGCGTCTGTTTTCTTTTTCTCTTCTCTATTATTTCTTGAGGTCTATTTATTGCTTAACACACACACCCTTCTCATAAAACCCAACTCTCTCACATTCCACTCCACATCCTGGTGAGGCTATCTCTGGGTGTCAAGTCCCCACCAAAGTGCCATTCAGTGTCCCCCACTCAACATGGCTTCCCACATAGTGGAGTTACTGCAATGACAAGCAGTAGCACCACCACAATTTGCGGTGAGTGCCAGCATCTTAACATTCCACAATGCCCTGGCATAATGTCACTCTGAGGCATTATGGGAACATCAAAATCATGGCTTTCTGACTGCCCACCTCTGGTAGGTAGGTATATTGACAATTATTACACAATGGGAGCTACACCATTGTATATTTTCATATGAGAATGCAAAGGGTCTTGTACCTTCTGTGGATGTCTGTTTTGGCCCTAAGTTGGGGAAGGTGCCTACTCCCTGCCTCTGCACGTTCATTCTATTTCATTTTTACTCTAGAGTAGCTGCAAGGCCCCTGATATGCACTGGGAAACTAGTGTGGGAGGTGGGGGGCTTTAACCCTTCCCCCCCACTATGGGCCTGTACTGGATCATGACCCCACGCCTGCAATGGACTTTGATGAGTTTTCCAAGGCTTGGCACCCAATACTTAGTTTCAATTCCTTCTGTGATGCCCAACTCGATCTGCACCAGGTCAGGCCAGTTCATGGATTTTCTGGAAATTATAGTCATTTGAGGACAGATTCTGCAATTTATGCAGATTTCTGAATAAGTTTTGCAGATTTCTGAGCAATTCGTGCAAATTACACAAATTATTACCATAATTGGCACAAATCAGGCTGTAATTTGCTCAAGCCAGCTGTAATTTGTACAACTTCCGCTGTAATGTTCACAGATTGCTGGAAAATGTGCGCAAATTGTAGAATCTTCCCAAAAACAAATGTAAAAAAGTTCCCAGAATTTGGGGAACAGCTCACAGCTCAGGAAAAGAGAAAATATCAGAGCAGCCTCTGAGATGATCCCATCCTCTGGCGCAATCTCATATATTGAGATGGGACGGGATGGGAGGCACAGAAAGTCCTGACAGCCCAGTGGCAAGTATCGGTAGCTGTTGCTACTTTTTACTCTCTACCCCTGGCAAAGAAGAGGAGTCACCACTGCCTAAAATACAAAAATGAGGAGCTGATGTACCAAGACTCTCAGGTGATGGTCAATTGATGCCTAGCCCTAATGCCATTCCTATGAGGAGTGTTCAACCCAATAAAGAACTAGAGATGAAGACAGTTGAGAGCAATCCTATGGTCCCTGCAGCGTGTCCCATAGACCATAGGTTTTTTGAGATTCCCCTTCTCACAGCCCTAGACGCTCCTTCAAGAGGGGGAGTTCAAAATCCGATCCCACCCACTGGAAAGGCCATAGGACTAATAATCTAAAGGCCTCTCCAGCCTTGCTTCCACTTAGATGGGCTCAGAGGCCCATCTAGAGGCAAAAGAAGCAACAGGAAAATGGAAGGTAAAAATTGCCTCCATTGCTCTTTTCCCAGCAGTCCAGAAGAGCATTGCATACTTGGAAGCCTCCAAGTTCCATCTAGTGGGGGGGGGGGGGACAACCTATAAGACTGAACCCTGAATGTAGAAATTGGGAAAGCTTTCCTATACCAAAGAAAGAAATGGCATCTCTTGACAAGACAGAAACAGGGTGCAGAAGAATACAGGGAACCTGGTTCTATATCTTATGAGCCTCACAGTTTCCTTTCTGTATCATTAGTGATTTTCATAGGGAAATGTTGCCATCACTTGACACTTCTAGAGATGAACATTTAGACTAGGTGAAAATTGAGTCATGTCTTTTCCAACTGGACAAAGAGCGCCCTTTCCTTTCCTTTTCTTCGTGTGTGTGTGTGTGTGTTCCTGCTGCTATAAATGCAGATAACTAAGTACACCACCAGGATCTAGATTCTTATTACTGGAAATGATAAACGGAAGGTGCTTGAAGTTTTACCTACTGTTCCTATTGCGTTATGGCCGTAACACACATCACAGTGGCAGTGGAAGTTTTAACCTTTCCCTCTATGCTATTTTTCTGCCAATCCTTCACTGCCATTTGCCCTCAAATCTGCTATTCAAACTTCAGATGTTTACAAAATAAGTGTCAGTTGTAGAAAATAAATGTCCATTAAGGAAATGTTTACTGGTATTTAACCAAGGTATTTTGTTGTCCTGTTCAGTATAAGAATTTCAGAGTATGACCCTGTTCAGACGACATCCTAAGCTATGGTGGTTAAGCATTTTGACCTAAACATTATGGCTTAGTGTGTCATGTGAACCATGACTAAGTGTGTTTGCGTGAACCATTCCCTAACCATGGTGGCTACATAACCACACTTTAAACACGCTCACTAAACATTTGCTGCAAAGGGTTTAGCAGCCAGAGGCTGCCTCTACAAGAGGCATTTAAAGCTCTTTCAAGGCGCATTAAAAATTTTACCTCTACAAGAACGGAGCGCAAATCGGGCATAGAGGCGCGTTTTCTCTCCGATTATGCGCATTATCGAATGCGCATTAAATAGCGAGTTTTATTTTGCTCCGGCCGTTAAAGCGCATTTTGACTATGTGAACAAGCGATTCTCCGCATGTCAACAGTTTAAATCGCATTTCGGTCGTCCAGTAATGCGCTTCGCCGCCTCTCATACAAAGGTATTAGTCGTAAATGCGCTTCTGCGAATATGTGCATAATCGCCTAACCAGGCATAAAGGCGAATTCTTGTAGATGAGGCCTAACCATGGCTTCCTTTGCTGTACCATGGTGGTTGCAGACTTAAAGGTTCATGTCTGTCTGTTGTGTTTCAAGGCATTACATTTAAATGATTGTTTTCTTAAAAGATGCACAGATGTAATTTCTACCATCCTTAATTAAAAATACTATATGCATGCAGGTTTTTTTAACTGAAAAATCAAATCTGTGCATTTGAACTCCGATGACATATGTAAAGGGGATATTAGACATGAAACAACCGATTTTGAAATATTGTGCAGCTGTAGGCATTGCCTCAAAATCTGTTATAATATGAGTCTCCTCTCTCTTCTACTCCCTCACCAAGGGATAAGATGCAATGTCAAGTTAGTGATTAGGGAAGAGTAACTGGTACTATGTGCCGGTTTATATGCTCTTCAGGCAGTGTCAGCCCTCCCTTCTAATTTAAAAGGAAGGCACTTTAAATTAAACAATTCTCTTGCAAAATTCAGTTCTGGCATTTCTCCCTCTCCAAAAACGCTCCTCAAAGAGGTAGAGAAACTCCACATTCTTCCTTAAACAAATAAGGTTAGCTACCCTTTTGCCACTCACAATTCAACATTCACACTAAATTAATTTCTCCAAAAGTAATTCATATAAAAGCTTTGCTGCCACTACCCTTTCCAGAGCCACAAGATTGAATAAGGCATCTGAATAAAATTGTGTATTACAGCCTTCTTTAATATTTAAGCATGACATTCATTGATTTGTTTCTTGTTTTCTGCAAACCTTGACAACATGATAAAATAAATCATAAGAAGAAAATATAGTGGTAACATCTTTTATGGACTTCACATAGTCATCAATCTCAAGCTGTGAGTGAATTATCAGTGCAGCAAAAAGATCTATGTTTTAAGAGCTCCAATAGCATACTAGCTAGAGGTTTTTCACAAGCAAACTCAAGGCGAGTGACTGATAAGCATCATTATTGTTTTCTGAGAGTCTAGTTTATAGTGTGTTGTGGAGGTGTTGGCATATATGTTTCAGAAGGAAAGGTTTGATCAATTCTAAGTAGACATCTACTAACATATAAAAAATATAACAAGGGCTCCTGCTGAGCAGTATTAAAGTACCTATCACACCGTGTCAGTGTGACGGCCCCCATGTTGTGTTTCTGATTATATTTAATATAGAATTAACCTGCCGTAATGTAACATATTGTGCATGCAGTATGGATCAAAAACATTTACGTGTAACCCCCCCACCCAAAAAAGCCCAAATCCTACATTTATATTTTAAGCAACATTTGTTTATTTATTTTCAATTTATAAAACTACCCATCGAAAAAGGGGGGGGAACCTTCAGGGACTAAAAAATAGGAGATAATAAAACACACGGCTTTGTTTGTTACTATACATTTGTGAACCAGTAGGACATAGAAAATGCAAGCAATTGTAAACCACTACATTGCTCAGTAAGAACTAATGCGGATCAAACAATGCTGAGCACTGCATTGAAAACAACATTTCCTATTCTGGAAGAAGATCGAAGACAGTTATACTGTAGCATCTAGCATTGATAACTGAGTAGTGTTATTAGCAAGTGTATTTTTAGAAGCTGTTATTCATTCACAGAGAATATGCAATGAAAACAATACGTACCAAGAGTTTTCATTTCGAAGAAAGATAACATTCTCAAATGAGGACCACATATGCATGTATCATCCGTCTTCCTTCTTAAAATATTCTTGTTCATGGGCTTAATTGCTGAATGAACAGTTTTGCGAAGGAATGGAGATGATAATTCAGACAAATGCAGTTTACATTTGATATGCCACTCATGTATTTTGTACTCTTGCAATTCCTGCAAGAAATATCACAGATTTGATCCAGAGGAAGTTTCTTTAACACCAATGACATAAATGGAACTCAAGTTGGTCATCATGATTAAGAGTGTCATCAGACTGAGGGGGATCGCATTTCCCTACCGTCGCTTTACCTCGTGCTTCTGTTCCACAACAGGAGTGAACAGCTTCCTCTTCCGTCACATGGGGAAGAAAGATGAGGCAAGCAACGTGGACCATTCAGTGGGCATTTTTATTGCATTGCTTTTCCTGCACACAGCAGGAAATGGCAGCAAGTTCCATTACACCCCAAAAAATCTGATTTTCCAGGTCTTTTTTTGTGATGGAAAAATGAGAAGGAACAGGAGATGCATGGGAGGTGGATGCCATCATAAAAAGGCCCCGTGGAAATCCAAGAGTGGCCAGTAACTAGCATGCCATAAAACGCTCATCTGATAGAAACCTAACTTATCCCATTTTATTTAAATAGTGACTAACTTCCTCTGGTCCCAACCTAGTATTTCCTGCATTAAATATGTGTGGATGTCACATTGTGTGTGTACATGCATCTTTAAACAACTTTATAAACCCATCTGGAAACCCAGGGAATTACATTTCCCATAGATATGTACACAGCTGTTTAAAGATGAGCGTACATGTTTTTATGACATCCATGTGTTCCAATATAACAGTTAATGCCTTCTACGCCACCCTGCTTGCATGGGCATGGGGGGGGATTGCGGGCGAGAGGAGAGACGAGGCGTGGAGGCTGCCCATTGGCTATCCCCCACATGGTGCCACTGGAACTGGGAGTGGGAGGAAGCCTTATAAGGCACATGCACCCCTCCTAGCTTCTCCTTTTGCTGCGCGGCTCCCTCCCTCCCTGTGGACAGTATGGGTCTTCACTGGTCATCTTTTTGAGGCCGTGTAGGAATTTTTTGCTCTCAATCTAAATTGGTTGAGAGTTTTTTTTGCCTACTCCATACTGTAAAACAGGCAGGGTGCATAAATAGGCCAATTGGTTTTCAATTTGGTCACTTTTAATAGTGGTAGGTGCGGGCATTTTATAACTTTTTTAATGGTGAGCATTCACTGACACTATTGGGGTGATGGGTAACGCCTGAGGCCAACCACTGAGAGCCCCATGGCATCAGTTGGGAGGATAGGGCTTACCTTTGAGGTCAACCCTCCTCGTCTACTTGGAGCCCGGGGGGGAGACGACACCAAAAGGCCTCCCAACTTCAGGACGGGGAAGCTTGGGGGTGGCAAAATGGCAAGCACCACTACCTGGGCTGTGAATGACTCGTCCAATCCCAGCTGTAGCCAAGCTTGGCCATACCAAAATGCCCGCTTAGGCTTTCTCCCCTCCCTCTGAATTTTCTCTGCTGAGCTAAATAAAGTGGCCCATGTTTAATCCCATTTTCTGTGTGTCGTCCCATCATTTCTCATCCTTCGACTCGCAATATGGTTGCTTCAACAACCATAATGTAGAGAACTATCTTGATTCTAAAAGAGGTATGAGTATTTCTTTAATTGCTACATTTTAAAAATTGCATGATAGACTAAGGCAAGGGTATCCTCCTTTCCTCTTCACAAAGTGCCATTCCAGAAAGCATCTCTTTCAACAGGCTTGCAAATGTTTTATATCTTGTGAGTGGACTAATGAAAGCTTTAGGCTTAGAAAGCCCTAGCGCAGGGATTGCAAGAGTAAATATTAAGATGTTTTCTGACAAGCTGAATATATATGTGGTTTCCCACAAAATCCCACAGTGCTTTGCACTCCATAAATATCACTCCTCTTCCCTCACAACTTTTACTATATGAAATATGTTACCCTGATCCACTAAAACATAGCCATATTTTCACTGGTCTTGAATCTCAGGCACACATATATTTACATAGGTTTGAGCACTATTCATCACCCTCATAATTAATCCAAGTCAATTGAGGGATCAGGAAGTATTTCCTTTGCTTGTAGCAAGTTGCATTAATGTTTTAGACGAATTCATTAGCAGAATCTTTCCAGGGTTAAGATAACCAATTTCATAAGCACTCACCTAATTCATTCATTAATTAGTAACAGTAATAACACTAAGTTCCCCTCTTTTTCATTGAAATGCTACTTCAGAAATGAAGTCAGGTATTCTTATTCAACGTATACATCAGTGAGAATTCATCAGCTGGTTTAGAACAAGAGTGGATAGGGGCCTGCTTTCCTTTTCCCTGCCTTCCGTTCAATTGGGTGAATGTCCAAAGACCCACAAACATAGACAAAAGAACAGCTAGCATTGCAGACCACAAATGAGGCTGCAAAGCTAGCATTAGGAATCCTGTTAAGCCCTGTTTTGGGGTTTTAAAACAGAAGGCAAATCAGGGTCAAAATCAGGGTGGGCTTCTTTAATATCACAATGATGTTAAGGAGATGAGGGCAACAACCCTCTCCCATTGCTATTCCCAAGAAATTGGTATACAGTGACATGTTACCTCTGTTCCTAGGGAAAGTATATACCTATCATGACTAATAGTTCTATCCTCCATGAATTTGTCTAATTGGTTTTTAAAGCCATCCAACTTGGTGGCCACCACTACATCTTCCAGTAGTGATTTTAATAATTTAGCTATGTGCTGTGTGAAGAAGTATTTCTTTTTATCTGACACTTCACATAGAAAAGTTTGCTCTAGATTCTCCTGGTAAATGTATTGGTACAAACCCAGGGCCAAGACTCACTGTGATTCAACACCAGAATCTACTTCAGGTCTGGACTTTGGAATATATGAAGTCATTATCGTCACTATCCAATATTCCTGACCAATGCTGGCATCAAGGATAGGTATGGCCTGGCACCTGCTGAGAGTCCATATACCAGCAGGGCCCACTAACAAGAGCCCTCTGGGTTTGCTCCTCTTCATCTATCTTGTTCACATGGTTCTTGCTCTGGCTCAGACAATAGTAGTGGTCATAAGGAGGAGGAATAGATGCCACGGCCGACTTGCTCACTCTCTCTCTCTCTCTCTCTCTCTCTCTCTCTTAGGGTGACCAGATAAAATCCAGGTCAGGGCTCATGTAACTTTAACAGTTGTAGAGAAAAGGGAATTTCATCCAGTGTCATTTGTATGCAATTAGTTCCTGGTGAAATTCCCTCTTCATCACAACAGTTAAAGTTGCAGGGGCCCTGCCTTCTTTTGTATATGGTCACTCTAGTATGGTGCATGCACCTTTAACTGTTGTGATGAAGAGGGAATATCAACAGGAACTAATTGCATACAAATGACACTGGCTGAAATTCCCTTTTCTCTACAACTGTTAGTTACATGAGCCCTGACCTGGATTTTATCTGGTCAGCCTACTCTCTCTGTCTGTCAAGCAAGGAAGTGGTAATAACGATGAAAAAGAGGATGAGGAGAAAGAGCAGCTGGAACAATAGTGGTGAGAAAGTAGATTCACTGACAGAGAGGGCCCATTAAAGATGTCCTGTCCAAGGGCCATCAAAAACCTAGCGCTGGCTCTGTTTCTGACCAGAGTAGCTGTTTCACCATTGTCTCAGTGCAGCTAGAATATCTGGGAATACGGGGCTGCCTTTTAGCTCATAGGGTTATGTCTAATGGGGTGGCTTGAGTAAGAACACCTCTAGTTTTAGAATTCAACCACTATGCAAGTTCCTGTGCATGCCGTCATGGTTTGGCATATCTTTAATGCTGGAGTGAAAGAAGATATTTACTTTCCAAAAAGAGCATGCATGCCATCCAGTAATATTGTACTGTAACAATCTAATTCTATTAATGTGCTGGAATGACAATACCAATATAAACGAAACTGCATTTTTTCCCTGGGAGCGGAAGGGAATGCTACCTCTTATAATGTGTAATTTTGTAATGGCGCAAACCTCACCACTATATTTAAGGAACAGCTATAATGAAATCATTGCTATGATCATAATAATCTGAATATCTTTTTCCTAAATGAAACTTGCACAAACAAAATAAAATAAACAAATCTTAAAAACCTGTCAAATATCATCAAATCCTCCTATTCTTTTGTTACCAGTTTTAAAAATCAGTTACTGCAACATCTATGACTTGTCAGTCACTTAATTAACCAAAGAAAAGCTTGCTATTCATTTTAGTCATGTATATATTAAAGCTAAAAACTAATAGAAAACAGCTAGTAAATTGTCCCCTGCATACATTGGACACAGCAACAATTACTCTGGCAGAGAAGATATAATAAAAGAGGAAATTTTAATAGTATCCTTATTCCATTTATTCTCATGGGCTTCTGTTTCAAGGTATTGTAGAAATTAACAATTATTTCTTTTCATTGTTTTTGATGATCTTTTTCTATTATGGGCCTATCCAACTTAAAATAAAAATATATAATTTAAACTTTCATTTTTTAATTCAATTTGAGGGTATCTTGAGACTTACTTGCTAGTTGCGGGGGGTGGGGGGAGCCACAACTTTATTTTTTTATATTTTTTTATCTGCTATTGAAAGCTAGTTAAAGCTATGTCAATCATCAGTGTAATCGTGATACCTTGACTAAAGCGAAGACTTTTTCCATACTAAAATAATTTGGTCTTCTGGTGTTCATTTTATTGACAAATATGTCTTTCCCATAGTTTATGAATGTCTGTCATATGATAGGTCCAAATACTTGTGATTGTTCCACCATCTAAAGCAATTAACTGGCTACATACATGAAATTGTCTAAGGATTTCTTCTGCCTGCTTGGGAAATCTAACAAAGGGAACTATTCTCCAATTTAGTGACATGCTCATATGTTGGGGGAAAATAGGGCATCAATAAACAGCTTTTGCTGGAAGAGTGGGATCTGATTATAAGGGCTGGGAGCAGGAGACCCAGGTCTCGATTAAAATACATGGCACACCATCATTTGCAGCATGAATACATGAAATCATATTGATGGAGTGAGAAATAAGATGCAGGCATCTTTGTATTTCCAAAGTTGCCCGCAATGCAATCTTCTTGGGCTATTTGAAGTTCTGAATTTAATTTAGCTTAAACAACAGCTCTCTGTGCCTGCTACCACAGACCTGCCTGATCTGGGGGTGGGGTGGGGTTGGAAGCATACTGATCTACCATTGCTGGTCGAAACAGGCCAGTAGGTTCAACATGGATGGTACACAAAAATAGGAAAGACAACACCAAGCTTCAGCACAAATTGGTATAGTACTTTCCTTTCTTGCTTTAATTATTGTTCCTTGTGCTCTTTAAAATCAACTGGGCAATCTCTCCCGGTGGGTCTGTGTTGATATTCAAGAGCTTAAGAAACAAGACAGAAGTCCCAAAGTGAAGATCAATAGCCAAAGTGTAAATCAACATTCAACATCACCCCCTGGTAGCTACCTGTTAGGGTCACCACAATGCAGTCCTAGTCAAGGTGTGGGAGGCGTTAGAAGTGGTAATGATATCATTTCATGCCATGGTGTAGAAACCTCTAGAAAATATCTCTAGGACCCAATCTGGATTAATTTTGCACTGGGTACTGACTCTGAATGATCTGAATATTGTTCCATAGTAAATCTGTGGGCCAGCTTCCCAAATCCTATCAACACTCTGCAGTTTTGTGGAGCTCACAGGCATTTTTTTGTATTAATAAAATGATTTATTTATTTATTTATTTATGATGTGAGTTACAAGGAAATTTGAATATTATTACAAAACATTTGGGAAAATAAATTTTCCTGGACTCTCCCACATAATGCCTTCTTCCTAGCAATCCCCCATGCCTATTGTAATTACCGTTTTGTATATTCCCATTTCTGTGCAATCCCCCCTTTTCTAATATTATTTCTTATTAAAATTGCTTCCATGAATTGTATTTTTATCCAGTTTTAAGCATTTTTCATATAGTAATAGTTAAATTCTCTCGCTCTCTCTCCCCCGATTAATTTTTGTTTTCCTATTTTTCTGTTTTTGTTTTTGTCACTTGATCTGTTAAAGTATTAGTTCTTGTATTTTTAATTCAAGAATAAAAATAAAACTATTAAAATGCTCATTAAATAGTTAATATCAAAAAAAGGTGTGTTGGGGTATCATGATGTGTATGACATACTTTTATTGAGAGGGGGGTCTGTACTAATGCGACAAATGGTAACAAGGGAGGAGGGTTAAAAGGTTTTTTAAAGTGTAATATATTTTACAGACAGTCCCTGAGGGAAAAAAATACTTTAATAGTTAATGAAATATGTATAGCTTACCTGAGACTGAAATATCCAATGCCATTAGCAAGGTAGATTGAACTAGCTCAATGAGCAGTATGGGTTGCTGAAAATATATCAATCATTGCTGGAATATCCCCCAAAGGTAAAAGAAATGTTTTGAATCATAGACATACAGATGGATGGGACTCACTGGGTCACATATTACAACACTGTCAAAAGATGGGATGTCTTATACCTAATAATGCTACCACATGTTAGTCCTGTTGGCAACAGTAAAGGGGAAACAGGATTGCAACAGGAAGTATTTCATTAAAATGTTACTTCCTGTTGCAGTGGTTCAGAGCATATGCCCACCCCCACTTTTTTCTTTTTGGTGTGATGGGAGAGCTGTGTATTTCTGTGCAAGCCTGTTAAACCATCCCTACCTTTTACAACCCATCCCGTCCCACTCTACTTCCCAGGCAAATGAAACAACAATAGCCAGTGAGTTTTGTACAACAGAAGAACATTGAGCCCACTATTATCTTGCGTGTGTGTGTGTGTGTGTGTGTGTGAGAGAGAGAGAGAGAGAGAGAGAGGAGGAGGAGGAGGAGGAGGAGGAGGAGGAGGAGAAGAAGAAGAAGAAGAAGAAGAAGAAGAAGAAGAAGAAGAAGCAGCAGCAGCAGCAGCAGCAAGAAGGAAATCACTGGCATGGTTCTTCTGCATTGTTGTCTTTTTGGGGGAAGGGGGTGCAGGAGACTATTGTTATACTCATTTGTTTCAGAGAGCAGCCTAGTGACTGGTCATATTTTTAATGTTCATGCAGAAATTCATTGATGAAAAAGTTTAAGCAGTGTGCAAACAAGGATACCTGCTGTGAAGTGTTAAAGTACCTATCATACCATGGCACTTGGCAGGACTCATAGTGTGTTTTTGATTGGATTTAGCAACAGAGTAGCTACTCATTCTCTGATACAATACATTGTGAATGTAGCTTGGATTTATTTAATCTAGGCTCTCTATCTGTCTTCATGTTTGTTAATGAGAACTGCCATACAATTGCAATAAAGGACGCTCCCTAAATATTTCAGTGCACTTGTTTTTTTGTTTTTAAAAAAACAAACATATTTGGGTAGGGCCTCCATCTTTACCCTAGACAACTCTCAGCAAATCGGTACCGAAATGCGAACATGTGAGAAATATGTCCAACCAACCAATCCGTAGCTGGATAGTCAGCTGTTACCCCACTTCACTGAACCATCCAAATTTCTATATGCTGAATTATGCAAAATGACTACCCAAATGCCACTGGCATTGTAATCCACCCACTGACAGCTGGTTGTTGGGGGCAGGATACTGTGGGGGGCAGAGTACTCACTTTATCCCTGCTGTTTGGCTTCGCAAAAGTATTTGGCTGACCACTGTTGGAAAAAAGCACACTCATGGATCCTTGGTTTGATCTAGCAGTGATCTTCTTATGTTGCTAACATTTTCAGGAGTGTAAGGAGAACATGAGAATATAAGAAGAGCCATACTGAATAAGACCGAAGGCTTATCTACATAGTCCTGCATTCTGTTCATGCATGGCCAAACATACATTACTTTAAATCCATATCTATCAGCTAGGTGTTTTTGTCACTTTTACTCTAGAGTAGATGTAGGGATCCAGACCAGGGGGCAGGAGGACTTTTTATTGTTTATTTATTTATTTATTTATTTATTACATCCAGTTGCCCAATAACAAATTTACTACTGACAACTAATGTTTCAAGATCTTCATAAAGTCTCTTGTACCTAGTCTAGTATAAAAATGAAAACAGACATAGCTGCTAAATACAGGTTTAGGTAATGTCTGTTTTGGCCTACCATGGCCAGCCAGCTGCCTGTGGAAAGCCCACGACATGAGTGTAGGGATGCTGGAAAAATTCGAGATGGAATAAAACGATTTTGGATTTCTAAGAATCTGACCTGCGGAATCCACTTCCCAGGCCACTTGGAATCTGGAATCTGTAGACTTCCAGATGATGATGATGATTTTTCAGAAATTTCTGTAAATTCATTTGCAGGGAAATATGCAAGTTTCTGCTAAGATGTATTCCATGCTGGAAAATATATGCAGGGAAAAACTGAATGAAATGGGGGACAGTATATTAAATATTACATAAATTATATAAATTGTGGTGAACTTTCTCAAAGAATTATTTGTGTATTTTTCTTCATAGTGTGTGTGTGGAGGGGGGGAATTTGTCTGTGAATGGATGCTGGAACGAATGACACTGCACCATCCACAAAACACAAGTCAGACAGATTGCACAAAATCTGAACAGCTCTACATGAGTTTAATGGTGCCATCCCACTTGTGTTTCCCAGCAACTGGTGTATATAGGCATGCTGCCTCTGATATTAGAGGCAGCATATAGCCATCAGGACTAGAAGCTATTGATACCCTTCTCCTCCGTGAATTTGTCTAATCCTCTTTTAAAGCCATCCAAATTGGCAGCCATCACTACATCTAGTGGTAGTGAATTCCATAGTTTATGTGTTGCATGAAGATGTGCTTCCTTTTATCTATCCCAATTTTTTCTCCATTCAGTTTCATGGGATGACCCGAGATATTTTATTGTGGTGGAGAGAGAAAAATGTCTCCCTATCCACTTATCCACACCATGCTATAAATGGTGTGAAGGCATCAGGAAGAATCCTTAGCCAATGGGGGAACTTGTGTGGGCTCTCTGCTCAGGAGTATAAGCATGGGGCAACCCACTTCAAGGGACAGCACCATAACCACCCCTCCAAATTGGGTGGTGGTTATGGGAATGGCAAGTTGTCTGAGGCTATAGCCTTTCTCCCTTCTTCTCAAATAGACAAAGCCAGCAGACTGGGTCAAAATAATTCTCACAGTGCATGGGTTGCTAGAAAACAGATCCTTGCTGGATTGCCATGCCCTGCCTCTGTGACCTGTGTTGTAACTTGTCTTAATTTTTTGGGGGGTGTGGGGGGGTCCTTTCCACTAGCCTGGCTGCTGCCACCTATGAGCACAAAAATGAAATGAGCATGGCATGTGAGTTCATTAGCCCTCTCACCTGAGAAGTAGCACTGAGATTGAAAACTTCTGTCCATCCCACATCAAGGATCAGCACCATGATTTTGCCCCCAGTCATGTGAACGATCATGTCAGCCGCATAAGTCGTTGGTGGCTGCAGCTTTCGTGCTGACTTATGAGAAGTGTGTGCTTCATGCAAAGTTTCCCAAAGGCAGTAAAATGTCAACAATATTTGTTTGAGCCAGGCAAACCTGAGCTGCTGGTTTCATTGCATCTGTAGCATCTATCATCTGTAGGGGCTGGTTCAGCTAAAGACAGGGAATGGAATAGAGGCTCATTCAGTGTTTTTGACAGGAATCACAAATCCTTTTGCTAGGATAGAATACATTCAGGTGTTGTTTAAAAATAGGAAAACAAGGTAGCACTTACTAAACAAATAACATACTTAGCTTTAGAGCAAACGTTAAATGAGAGCTTGTGGCAAATTTGCTTCAGCATAATGGGCAGGCTTCCTATGCCATTCCACTCAGCCACTGGTACTCAAACTTGACAAGGAGGGCATCACAGCTGGTAATGTGAATGTTATTTAGCCTCTCTGCCAATTGCATTCTTGGCTCTTCTGCCTTTCCAATAACTCTGTTGTTGTTTTAATTATTTTTAGTGCAGAAGGAAATGACACAGACTCTGCTATTTTATTTATTTATTTATTTATTTATTTATTTATTTATTTATTTTAAATAGCTGGAATAGTTTCCTTAGATTGTCAGGCAGCCATGTCATTCTGCTGTTCATCCAGAAATGCTAGGATAAATCATGCTCAAGTGCAGGGAGTTGTCACAAACCTGAACCCAAATTCAATGGCTGATTCAGAGAGGGACTTTCCCCACCCACCCCCGGGCCAGGAAAGTAGTATTTATTATCATTTTTCATTTATTAAAACATTTGTATCCATCCCTATATCATTGGGATCTCAACCCAACCCAACCCTACAATTTCTCAATTGGTTTGAGCTTCAACCAGAATTAAACCCCTAAATGAACAAAACAACCCGGGCTGTGACTGCCTGAAAGGTAATTCAGTCATTGGAAGCCCTGGAAGATCCTTTGAGGATGATAAATACTGATGGGTGAACTCTCATTAGATTGATTTACAATTGGGCTTGAGTTGCTTTAACAGAAACACTGAAAAACATGAGAACAGTTTGAACCCCATTATGCTATCAATAATATAAGCAGGAGTACAATGAGATATGAAAGCTCCCAAGTACCTAACATTCCTCCAAGGAGCCCTACCCCCATTCTGCTTACCTGGACTGGCAATGGTGGCAACAGCAGCAGGAATGTCTCACCTCCCTTTCCTTGGTGACTGCAGGATGCTTCTGTGGCATCAACCTATGTGCCAGAGACACTTAGAAATGTTGTTTTCCCAGCGGCCTGAATATTTTTATGGATCTTACATTTTATCCAATCATTCCCTCAGTGAACTCAGTGGGCCTGTTCAGAAGACACCTTAAACCCTGCTGGTTAAGGCTTTTGGTTAAACATCAGGGTTTAAGGTGTCTTGTGCAGTGCGTTTTGCTAGACCCTGCTCATTCACTAACCACAGTCAGACCATCTGCAGCAGTGTTAGCAGCTCTAACGGGCTTTAAGTGTTGTTTGGAGGGAGGGATAAAGAGGGAAAGGCACTGTAAACTGGCAACAAAAGTGGGGGCAAACTCCAGTGCTCAGAAAAAGAGAAGATAAATTTATTGTGCTCAACATGTTTCGGAGATGTCTCCTTCTTCAGGAGCTGTATATAGTTATTCAATTCCTTGATTCCAAGACAGGCAATAATTCCTTCTTTAAGGTGCTTGTACACACTGTTTTTCAGAGCATTTAACTTTTGGTTTACCAGCAGGATTTAAGGTGACTTGTGTGATGTGTTTTGCTAAACCCTTCTCACTCACTAACCACAGTCGGGCCATCTGCAGCAGGGTTAGCAGCTCTAACCCTGGCTTAAAGTGTTATGTGTAACAACACGGCTTGTGGTTAGTGCGAACCCCAAAGAACCACAGTTTCACTAACCACAGAGCCTGAAGTGTTGTCTGAAAAGGCCTAGCATGGTATATATACCACAATCATACAAATCTATGTGGGGGACACACACACACACACACACACACACACTGAGTTAAGTTTTTTCCCCCTGCCTTTTTCACCACTGTGGATTCTCTTTGACCTGAGTTAACTTGAGGATGAGATTAAATACTTAAAAAACATGTTTTCAATACTGTTTCAGATTCATTGGGATTTTTAACTTTCCACTTTAGTTTTGTTTCAGAGACTAGCATTGCAATTCTATGCACATCTATTCAGAAGTAAGTTCCACTGCGTTCAATTGAACCAACTCTCAGGTAAGTCTATATAACATCGCAACGTAACTGTATAAAATGATTTTGTAACTAATTCAACCACTCTGAACTGGTTGATACATTTCAAACAAGCAAATACCATAAACAAAGAAAATTTCAATGAAACTCTTAAAAAATGAATGCAATTGTAAATTGCCCAGTTCTTTTCTACCAAAGGATTTTTTTGGCAAAAAAATCATCACAAATATTCAGTGAAGCAGTCATTTCAAATTCTCAGATACCTAAAACTGAAACCCTGTGCATGTCTGCTTAGAAGTAAGTTTGACTGAGTTTAGTGAAGTTTACTCTCAGGTAAATGCGAACAGAATTGCAGTCTTGGGTTGCCTAACAAAAGAAGAGGAGAAAGGTACTGATTTCCTTTAAGATTTAAAAGATTTTCTTTTAAGAAACAATGGAATCCAGATTTGTGAACTTATAGATAATGTAATATAATCACAGATATGCCTTACAAGTATGACAACCACCTTTATTCAATTTGAGCTTCATATGGGACCACACATAGAGTATAGAATTGTTATGCACAAGATACAGGTTCACATGTAACTTGGGTGAAGAAAGTTCAGTACATAAGAATGGGAGCCCCATTTTCAAATTTCCTTCTTTGTTACCCAAGGGGAGGAGCTGTCTCAATCTTTAGTAAATATTGCCTTTACGATGTAGCTTGGGATTTTATAATTAGGGTATTTGGGTTAATTTTTTAAAAGTAAAAGAAAAAAAGATATAAAAGCACAGACCCAAACAATTAAAAACAAACATGGACTGCTCATTTCTTAAAGGCATTTAATTATTTATTTTTGAATAATTTGATACCCAAGTAAATTAATGCTAAAGCATTTCTCTGTTTGTGCCAAATCAGTGCCTCCCAGTAGGAAGTTAGTCCATCTTTGCAAGTAAGCTTTGTTTCTCAGTAGGCAGCCCATTTCTGTAGAGTGCCATTAAGTTAATTTCAAAAAGAACCAGTAAAGGTATATGGAGCAGGCAGTAATAGCATGGAAAATATCCAAAATTACTAGACCCCAGCAACAGAACTTGGATGCCATTTTCATGCACTAATAATTTGTAGTTTACATATTCAAGGTAACTATAACCTGACTACTTTCTTAGTTAAGACATGTAGATAATTAAAAAATATGTCATTAGTTGTTTGCCATTCAACATTTGAGAACAGAGCTTTTTTTTCATTGTTTGGGGGGGAGAATAAGGCTATTTACGGATCATTATCAAAGGCAATACAGAGGGTCTGTGTCACTAAGGCTGTGATTGAAAAACCAATTAAGCAGAGGTACTTGAATTTGAGCTGATTTAGTTCCAAATTCAATGGGATTAAATTGTCATTAGTCCAAGTATTTCAGGCTTAACCAGGTTGTGGACCGGGCTATTTACTGCAATCAAGTTCCATGTATGAAAATCGATATAGTAGGTTCACCAAGGGTGCAGTCCAATACCCACTTCCCTGGAAGTACACCCTATTGAATTCATTGGGGCTTACTTCTGCGTCGATACATATAGGATTGCTCTGCAATAGATTTGAATCCGTAAACAACATGGATGAATTCCCATAGTACTAATGGCTAGTTTGTTTTTATCTACGAAGAAAGAAAGAAAAAATCGTGATTGAGAGTAGCACACTCTAAAATGGGGGATTGCTAGGGGAATCTATTATCCATTCTTAAATAAACACACAAGTGGGACCTGCAACAAACAAAATGTCCTCCTTCTTAAAAGGAGTACTTCCTTACATGGTTCCAGACAGACTTCCTCCACCAGCAGAGAATTCCACTCTACTTTCTCCCCTGTTGCCCCCATTTTTTCGTTTCCAACTGACACACCCAACATGCTGTAGCAACTGTGCATGCTCAGTCCCCATTGGTTTGGTTTGGGGTGAGGTGCCTCTTTTAATGTTGTTCCTATTTATGCTTTTGGGGGCGTCAGTACTTCTGCAAATCTCGGGATTTCCCAACCCCGTCAATATCTGCCTCTTGTCGTTTAGTGGCCTAGTTTGGGCTCCAATTCTGTTTGTAATCACCAAGCAAGTTTGTTGTTGGAGGGCATGATAAGTCCCAACACTCTGTCAAAAGATAGTGGAACCATGAAACAGAACCCAGATGAGGATGAAGCTATGCATGCAGGTTATGAGGTTGTGCAGGTTTGGATAGCACCAGGCATGATCTGTAGCTGTTGATCTATCTGCCATCCTAATGGCTGCCTTGTATACACAGAGTGCACAGACATCCATTGCAGCCAGGAGACATCGCAGGGGATAAGCCTTTTCCTCCTCATACATTCTCTGCCTCATGACCATGGACCTTCTGGTAGAATAGACTATTGGCAAGAAATGTCAATATTTTATTTGGTTCTAAGATAGGGTGACCAGATAAAATCCAGGTCAGGGCTCCTGTAACTTTAACAGTTGTAGAGAAAAGGGAATTTCAGCCAGTGTTATTTGAATGCAATTAGTTCCTGGTGATATTCCCTCTTCATCACAACAGTTAAAGGTGCAGGCACCATATAGAGTGACCATATACAAAAGAAGGCAGAGCCCCTGCACCTTTAACTGTTGTGATGAAGAGGGAATTTCACCAGGAACTAATTGCATACAAATGACACTGGCTGAAATTCGCTTTGCTCTACAACTGTTTATGTTGCATGAGCCCTGACCTGGATTTTATCTGGTCACCCTATTCTAAGAATATGCTTTTCAACTATCTGAAGTTTCTGTGAACAGTGATTCATGGAATTTCCTCGTGCTCTACATTTTTCCAGGAGGGCTTATATATTTTCATATCAATTTCAACCCAACAGCAACTGTTTAGTCTGTTTCCACAAGAAACCCATTGCTATGAACAATAAGTTTTGAAGAGGAGACGCTTTAAAAAGGTACTCTTTACTATTCATAAAGGCCACCAGGGTTATTTCATTGAGAAGAGAGCTCTTTCATTTACTGCTAAGGATTTAATCTAGGACAAAAGGGAGAACTGGCACCAGATCCTTGGCTAATGAAAATTAGGATATCACCATTTGAAGACTCCTCAGCCACAAGTATGATTGCTCCAGGGCAGAGGCGGATAAAGCAAATGCAGGATGATCAGGCAGACATGCCCACCTAGTGGGGTTGGCCCTTTTATTAAGGAGAATGAGGAGGCTGCCTCAGGGATCTGATTTTGTGCATCATGAAAAGAAATTGATAGTTTATTTAGTTACAGGCAATATATTTACAGGGAATATTTATGGAAATTAGGATTTGTGCAAAATCGTGGCCATAAATAGTGCAATTTGCACAAAATTACAGGTGTAAAGGACAATTTATACCTATGGCTGCAATCTTGCGCAAATCCAATTTGCGCATTTTTTTTTAAAAAAAGCAGAAAACCACAAGCTTGCTCAACTCAGCACGCACAGAGTTGAGCCATCTCATAGATGTGCAAACTAGTCTATGTGCAAACGGGGCTGGGGGAGGCGAGCTGGTGAAAACCTACCAAGTTCCACCCCTAAATTGGATTTATCTGTCATCCCTAGCTAAAAGTGCAGAGGAAGAAATCTAATCATGGATTCCCCCCCCCCTACCAGCTGCCACAGAAACCCCATGCTATCTCCTCTTTCTGAGGTCGCAACCTTGGAAGAGTACAGGAGGATAGAAAAGGGACTGTTGGGCAGGGACAGAGGCAGAGAGGACAGGATCTGCAGGTTCCTAAAGCCTCTTGTTTCCCACTCTCTGGAAGATAAGTAAGATAGACATGCTTAGAGGCTTGACTAGCTAAAAATAATTTTAAAGGAAAATGGTGAAGCTATTTCTCCCGCCCAGCAAGGCTCTTGCCAGCAGGACATTGTGGTATAAACAACAGGGAAAGTGTGGTATAAACAACAGGGAATAGGAGGGTTAGGCCTTCCTAATTTGAAGGGATATTATTTGGCTAACCAATTAAGATATGTAGTGGAAGGTATTCTAGGTTTGGGAGAAAAGTGTTGGTTAGAATTGAAATCCAAAGAAGTAGAAATGGAATTGGAAAAAATATACTTTAATAAAATTAATAAGAATTTTTTACAAAGAGTTAGGAATCCAATATTGAAGAATATTTTGGAGATTTGGGCTAAGTATAAGATTAAATTAATACCCACCGTCTCTCCATTAACTCCGGTAGAGATGATGGAGAGCTTCCCAGACAATCTAAAAGAAGTACTGGGGAAAACATTAAGAAAACAAAACATAAATAAATTAGAAAGAGTGATAAAGATGGACAATTTAAATGAAAGAAAAGAAACATTAAGGGAAGAGAAAGTTTCATGGATTAATTGTATGCAGTTGGAACAGTGGATAAAGAAGTGGGTAAAAAAAAATAAAAAATGTAGAGAATATACGATATTTGAAAAAATGATAACACAAAGACGAGAGAAGGAACAAAATATGGTATTAAAAGGTATAACAAGTGAAATTTATAAAATATTGATGGTAAAAGAAGAACAAGGGGATGGTTGCAAACTGGTGTGGGAAAATGATATGAAAATGTCAATAAGTAATCAGAATTGGGCGAAGTTATGAGGAGCAAGGAATTTGAAAACTTTAGCAGTAAGGATAAAAGAAAATTATTATAAATTAATATGGCGATGGTATTTAACACCAATTAGATTGAATCAAATAGATAAAAAATATTCGGTATTATGTTGGAGAGGATGTCAACAAACTGGCACGTATGTTCATATGTGGTGGTCATGTAAATATGTACAAAAGTTTTGGCAAATGGTATATAAAGAGATAAAAGAGATAACGGGAATTGATTTGGAGTCATCCCCAAAGATTGCATTATTATCAATATATGAGGGAATGAAATGTAATCGGAATACTAAGGATTTAATTACTATGTTACTAACTGCAGCAAGATTAATAACAGCAAGGAAATGGAAAATGAAGGATAACTATCAAATGGTTGAGTGGTATAAAGAGGTATGGAATATTGCTATTAATGACAAACTAACATGTAATATTAAAGTAGAAAAGGCAATATGTAATAGAAATGAATTTGAAAATATATGGAAATTATTTTTAGAGCATGTATTGTTGAGAGGGAAAGGACACAAACCTGTGCAAGAAGTATCACAATTTTGGAAAATGTAATGAAGAAGAATTGGTCCTGGTGAGGGGTGCACTTGGTGTATAAAGAATGGAAAAGAATGGTATAATTGTAGTTAAGAGTCGAAATAAAATTATATATATATATATATATATTTATATATATATATATAAAGTCTCTTGTTTCCCACTCTCTGGAAGATAAGTAAGTTAGACATGCTTAGAGGCTTGACTAGCTAAAAATAATTTTAAAGGAAAATGGCGAAGCTATTTCTCCCGTCCAGCAAGGCTCTTGCCAGCAGGGCATTGGATGGGCAGAATGTTCTGGATGTTGACAGGCTGCAATCCTGTGCTCATTTACTTGGGAGTAAGTCCTATTGTACTGAATGGGAGTTTCTATTTTAGGTACCAAAATAACTTGTCTGGTTATGCAACTTAACTTGGAGTTGGTGGTGACACGATTTGCTCCTCCTCCCTAAGCAACAACATGTCTTGAGCCCTATGATAGTGCCACACTGACAGGGTATGTCCTGCCCATGTTCTGGATTGGATAGCTGAGCATCTAAGTGTATTGCTCCATCCCATGTCATTCCATGAATGTGGAGACCAAATGTGAGAGTCAGGATCACGTGGGAAGTAGCTGCCTACTATTGCTTCCCCTGATTTGATGTCTTAATGTTGGTGTGGTTCTTCCCACATGATCCCAACCCTTCAGTTTGTTTCTGCATTAATGGAATAGTGCGGGATGGAACCCAAAGTGGTGAACAGGACAAAAGCTGGATGCAAGTGAAAAGGGAAACTTATATTCACAGCAGGGTCACCAAAGGCCAGTTCCTCTCCTCCAGAAGACTACTTGATTTCTGGGCACAGAGGAGGGACCTTACAATGCCAGCTCCAGGTTTTTGAGACCCCTTTGGACAAGACAGTCTCAGTGCCCCCCTCCCTCGAGGAGTCTACCTTCTCACCAGCTGCTGTTGCTCCTTCTCCTCTTTCTTATCATTGCTACAACTTACTTGCTTGCTTGACGAGCAGAGAACCAGTGAGCATGCAGGCAGGGGCATCTACTGCTCCTCCTCCTTCTCACCACCACCACCACTGCCTGGGCCAGAGCAAGAGGCAGGTGAACAAGCAGGATGCAATGGTGAAAAGGGGGAGGTAGTCTAGGGAGCTCTTGTCATTGGGCCCTTGCCCGACCATGCCTACCCATGATGCCAGCCCTGGGACTTTCCTCCACCAGCTATTTCATTCGCCTGCATCGAATTCCATGCCCTCAGTTTTCAGGAATTCATGGTCACCTGCAGGCTAGTACTGCATGGCTTCCAAGCTAGTACTGAAATTCAAGTCTGGGCTAGCAAGAGAAACAAATTACAATGTGGATCCTCTAATAACCTAAATTAATGACAAATAATAGACAGCAAAGGATGCAGCAGTTCGGCTGACCCCTTATTTCCTACTTAGTTGTCTTTTTGCAGTCACTTCAGTCAACAAAGCTTCGCCATAAGCAAAGGTATTCACAAAATCCAAAGAGAAAGCTATCATTTATTGTGCAATTTGTATACATTTTAAAAAGGGGAAAGGAGATCATTGTTCACATGTCATCCTACTTCTTTCTCCTACACATCGGCTCGCCCACACAGTTTTATCCACTTTTCAAAAATAAATCTATTAAAAATCAGGGAGGGAGGGAACTGGTGTAAATAGAGTAATGTATGTCTTCCTGAAAATGTAAAGAAAATGGATTTGGGGGGTAAAAGACGTAAAGATTAAGACCAGAAGCACTAACTCATAACCTTCCCATAGGGATGCCCTGTAGGCAGTGGAGGAAATGTAGTAAGTACAACTAAAATTGGATTTCATAATTGCCACTAATAAAGGGGAGAGCCTGTGCAGCAATTTACTGTGCTGTTGGCAAAATGAATTGCTCAAGGCATATTAGATAACACAAATACAGTAAGTAAATGATGATTAAAATAACGACATAGTAAGTATTGTATACGCTACAGAGCACAACCCCTTTCACAGATACTTTAGATATCTTCCCTAGTGGTTGTGGGTTTATTGTTTATTACTACATTATCATTATCATTATTTTTAAAAAAATAATCAATGAATGTATTCTTTTCCTATAAAATGCTTTTGACTGCTCTTTTAATTCCTCTCCCCCCCCTGCACCGCCCACTGGGTAAAAGGAAGCATGACGTCATTCAGCAGCATTAAATAGTATTAAGCAGACCATAACTAACATTAGTTATATAAATTATACATAAGCTGACACTTTTATGTATTTTGTGAAGAATTGCTTTATGGGTTGTGCAATCTTTTCCAAAACAAGTTCCAAAGAAATAACATCACTGGTTATGTTTCACAGTTACACGTTGGTAACTGAATTAGCATACATCTAGTAAGTTAACACAGAAAATTCTTCTTCTAAGATAATCATTTATTTTTATCTGAGGCTTAATGTGTCAGGCTGCATCTTTGCCAAAGTCAACGTAAGTGGAGCCAATGGCTGTTTCCAGTTCTACTCTCTTTTTTCTGGACTACTTACCTAAGGCTGCAATCCCATACACATTTGCCTAGAAGTAAGTCCCATTGAACTCAGTGAGGCTTACTTCTGAGTATGGGAGTGCACTGTAACAGAGCAGAGAAAAAGGAGAAACAGGTTCCCAGGATGCAAGAAATTCTTTGTTTCAAAGCCTGACATGTTTCAACCTGTATTCTTTCAAAAGCCTTCCTCATGGGGCTGTAATATTAAAAGTTCATTAAATTACATTTGTGGGACAACACATTACATTGAAATATATTTGTTTATATTTTAAGATTAATTAGACAGGTTGCCACAAGGACCTATACCCATATATAAGTCTTAAAATGTTGATGTTGCATGGAGGCACTAGGGCCTGTACACATGTATAATGATAAAAGTAGGGTGACCATATGAAAAGGAGGACAGGGCTCATGTAACTTTAACAGTTGTAGAGAAAAGGGAATTTTAGCCAGTGTCATTTGTATGCAATTAGTACCTGGTGAAATTCCTTCTTCATCACAACAGTTAAAATTGCAGGCACTATACTTGAGTGACCATATACAAAAGAAGGCAGGGCCCCTGCAACTTTAACTGTTATGATGAAGAGGGAATTTCACCAGGAACTAATTGCATACAAATGACACTGGCTGAAATTCCCTTTTCTCTACAACTGTTAAAGTTACATGAGTCCTGTCCTCCTTTTCATATGGTCAGCTTAGATAAAAGCATATAAAAGTCATATAAAATCATTTTCAACAGAAGTATAATATACAAATTCTTACTTGTTAAAAGATGTCTGCAGAAATACTTCTAGCAATATGATTGCCTCCTATGATAATCAATGGCAACTGAGAAGAATAGCATTCAAAAGTCCTCCTTATATTCTTGTTCATTTCCCCCCCCCATTTCCCCCCTTTTTTTAACTCTGCCAGGTGTTTCCATGTAGGTGTGATAAGTACAATGTGCCTAATTAATCTTAAAGTATAAACAACTATATTTCAATGTGTTGTGTTGTCCCACAAATGTAATTTAATGCATTTTTAATATTACAGCCCTCTGAGGAAGACCTTCGAAAGAATACAGGCTAAAACGTGTCGAGCTTTGAAACAAAGAATTTCTTACACCCTGAGCACCTGTTTTTCATTTTTTTCTGTCCTGACTTGGATGGTCTCCTCTTTTTGGTTTTTTGTCATATTACAACAGTTAAAGCTGCAGGAGTATAGCTAGAGTGACCAGACATAAAAGAGGGCAGGGATCCTGCAGCTTTAACTGTTGTGACAAAGAGGGAATTTTGCCAGGTGCTGCATGCATACAAATGACACCTGCTAAAATTCTCCTTTCAATACAACTGTTAAAGATACAGGAGCCCTGTCCTCCTTTCCATATGGTCACCATACCTTATACCAAATGAAACCATTGGCTCATCTGATTCAATGTTGTCAACACTGAGTGACATTGCCACTCCTGAGTTTCTCTACCTTGAGATGCCAGGGATTAAATCTGGGACCTTCTGCATTGGGTTAGCAAGCATACCAATCTTCTTTTAAATGCTAGGCTCCAATTGTCTTTAATTCACACACACAGTTGTGTTGTTTAAAAGGAAATATGTATAATTTACCTTCTGATGTAACATGGACTTACTCAATGTGACCTAAATGGCACAATGTCCAGAAGATCTAGTGGGATAGACAGAAGCTGGAATAGACAGATAGTAAAGCAAGCCAAAGGATTAAAAACAGCTAGACAATCTCTGGGCGAATTGACAGCAAAAAAAAGAGATTCTAGACAAGACAGGATACTGATCTGGAAGTCAGGAAGGAAACCCCTGGAGAGGTCAGGAATTTACTTATGCCCTTATATGTTCCTCTGACCAGAGTGATAAAGAGAACCAATACATTATACAGGAAGTTAAAGGTGCAATCCTATGCATGTTTAGACAGAAAAAGTCCTACAACTCCCAGCATCCCCCAGCCAGAATGGTTCGTTGAGTCATGGGATTACCTGACTTCCTGATGTCTGGTTTCTTTAGAGACAGCTTCTAACCAAACTGAAAAATCAAGTGTTTCCTTTTCTGACCAGTTTTCAGAGTGGCATAGGTGACATGGCAGCTCATGCTATATTAGGCTGATAAAATCCAGGTCAGGGCTCATGTAACTTTAACAGTTGTAGAGAAAAGGGAATTTCAGCCAGTGTCATTTGTATGCAATTAGTTCCTGGTGATATTCCCTCTTCATCACACCAGTTAAAGGTGCATGCACTATACTAGAGTGACCATATGAAAAAGAAGGCAGGGCCCCTGCAACTTTAACTGTTGTGCTGAAGAGGGAATTTCACTAGGAACTAATTGCATACAAATGACACTGGCTGAAATTCCCTTTTCTCTACTACTTTTAAAGTTACAGGAGCCCTGACCTGGATTTTATCTGGTCACCCTATATTTATTCACAAAATGAAAACAGTCTAGGCTGGTTCAAGTGTGATGTCAGTGGTGTAGTCAATGCCCATGCTTGAGGGTGCTCTATGTAGGCAGAGCTCCAGATGGCTAACGTATTTGTGAGAAGTAAACCACCTCGTTTGGTGCTTTTGTGTGGAATGCTCACAGGCCTGCACTGTGCTACTACAACTGGCATGAGGCCATCTTGTGCCAAAGCAAGTGATTCATTCTCTACAGAGATGGTGCCAGGAACACGGAGTCTCACCCACATGGAGCTCTGGCAATCAAGTCTAGGGAGCTACCTCATCACATTCAAACCAAGTTTTTGACTTTTCTACCAAAATGTTCTGGTTTTTTTGTTTGTTTGTCTGTTTTGTTTTTTGCGATCTGTAAATTCGAGATTGGGGTAATATTTGGCAAAATACCACAAAAGGACTTGAAACTTAGTGATGATCTCCCTTTTCCACCAGATCTTTTAGCTCAGTGCAAGTGTATATCTTGCGTGAAATGCAGAAGCCCTGATATTATTTTCACAATTCATTCTGGAGCAGAAGAGGGTATCTGTGACATTTTTCTTAATTTATAGACCCACTTTTAACATTCTGTCCAGGAATTTTGCCCTTTACTAACAAATTAAATGCTCCAACATGGTTTCTTGCTTGCTCACCCTCATGCCCATCTGTCAAAATGGCTTGGTGCCTGATGACAAGAGGGTATGCCAGTTTCATTTGGTCATACAATCTGAGCTGAAATAGCTTTAGATAGACAACATTGCTATAATCTAATTCCAAAAGAAGCCTTCTTGAAACCAACTTCTGTGTTACAATATGACAACAATAGGAAAATACAAGGAAGATGGACATGTGTAATATTTCCAAAAAGGAATGTCAATTAGTATCAAAACATTACTCACAGGAGCTGATTGAAATTAATTTTGGTTGTTGCATTAAAAATCAACTCTAATATTGTGTTAAGAAAAAACCAACCTCCAAACATTTTGATTTTCAGGAAGCAACCACATTTGCTTTTCCCATCTCTCCTCTTTTTTTTACCTTTTATTCTATACGTACCTCTAGCAGCAAAACTGAAATCTAGAATAAGCATCACAATTTAAAATACTAAACAAAATGGTTACCCAGTTAGTTATGATGATATCAAAACCTGGATTTTTCACATAACTAGTAGTAATGTGGTCCAAAGCAAATAAAGAAAGTGGCAAACTCTATTATTTTAGATGTACTTGCTATGCAGCTTGCCCCAATGTTTGTCCCCTGGAACCATCTGCTTGCATTGGCTTTTAGTTTCTCCTTTGTCTTGTGGCATAATTGAACCTGGATTGTGTTGGCTCATAACTCTCCACCAGCCCATGCCATGGGGCTAGTAGACTCCACCTACTCACTCATATACAATTGTCATTTGTAAGCTTAATTCAAAGTGTTAGTTTTGATCTTTAAAGTCCTCCACAGCTTGGACAGGTAACTTGAAGGACTGCCTGTCTCCACTTACACCTGCTCGTATGCTATGCAACCTTTTGGGGGGCTATGGATACATTTGGCAATTTGAGAAATCCCTGGGCACTACCATAAAATTGTGTCCACTGGAAGTGAGGTAACTTGCCTAAAATGCTAACTACAAGGAAGTCACGTAGGAGCCCCAACACACGAAAAAAACAACTCCTTTGAACCCACAGTTTTCAGCAGCAACAGAAACCTATTTCACAGCCACACTAGCTGCCAGTAAGAAAATGTGTGACTTTTTAAAAAAGTGGGAGTGATAAGGCACCTTGGCAGTTGCCATGAAAGATGTCCAAGGGGCCCATTGCCTACCACTATACTAAGATCATCATCAGAAACACTCCTCTAGGTATTTCCAGTATCTGAGGCTCAATGGATGTTAACCAGGAAAAGGGGCTTCTCATTATATTGCCTGGTTTATCAAATGCTCTCTCCAGGGAGGCTTGCCTGGTAGCTATCTTGATCTCCTTTAATCCTCATGGTTTTTCTTGCAATTATATGCTGGGGTGACATCAAATCAGACCGTATACGATACAGCATAACTCTACTTTCCAAGATTACCCGAACTGATTCCCCGAACACAGATTCCTGAAAACCTGTTTGGGTTAAGGATGTACAAAAAAGATGTTTATATTCATGTATCGTGCAAACATGTCCTGATCATAATCTAAAATATTAGCAGGAGCGCTTTTAAATCTCGCATTACCACGCAATTTTATTAATTTTTGAAAAAACTGCATTTTTACAAAATATGCACTTTTAAAAAATACTTTTGTGTTTTACTCTATGGAGGGGAAATGCACATTTAGGTGCACTCTTTTTGGTATTCTTTCTGTAATTAGGGAAAATGACTGCTAGGTTCCTATGTAATCATCATTTAGAATACATCTCACTCATGTTCTCTCTGGTACTTCTGGTTACCTCTACAAACCAGTCATAGAATCATAGAATAGTAGAGTTGGAAGGAGCCTATAAGGCCATTGAGTCCAACCCCCTGCTCAATGAAGGAATCCACCTTAAAGTATACCTGTCAGATGGTTGTTCAGCTGCCTTGAATGCATCTAGTATGGGAGAGACCACCACCTCCCTAGGTTGTCATATTGTCGTATTGATCTAAAAATCCATTGTCGTATTGATCAAAAAGTCAGGAAATTTTTCCAGACGTCCAGCCAGAATCTGGCTTCCTGTAACTTGAGCCTATTATTCCATGTCCTGCATTCTGGGTTGATCGAGAAGAGATCCTGGCCCTCTTCTGTGTGACAACCTTTCAAGTATTTGAAGAGTGCTATCATGTCTCCCCTCAGTCTTCTCTTCTCCAGGCTAAACATGCCCAGTTCTTTCAGTCTCTCCTCATAGGGCTTTGTTTCCAGAACCCTGATCATCCTCATTGCCCTCTGAACACACTCCAGCTTGTCTGCATCCTTCTTGAAGTGTGGTGCCCAGAACTGGAAACAATACTCAAGATGAGGTCTAACCAGTGCCGAATAGAGGGGAACCAGTACCTCGAGCGATTTGGAAGCTATATTTCTATTAATGCAGCCCAAAATAGCATTTGCTGTTTTTTGCAGCCACATCACACTGTTGGCTCATATTCAGCTTGTGATCTACAACAATTCCAAGATCCTTCTCCCTTGTACTATTGCTGAACCAATGACATTGCTGTTACCTATGACATTCAAAGGCATACTGCCTACAATAATAAAAGTACAATATAGCCATCATGACTAGTAGCCATTGACAGCCTTATCCTCCAAATATTTACCCATCCCCTTTTCACGCTTGTCCAGGTTGTTGGCTATCCCTACATCTTGTGATAGTGAATTCCATAGTATAACTAAATGTGCTGTGAATTTATTTATTATTTATTTATTTATTTACTGCATTTCTATACCGTCCAATAGCCGAAGCTCTCAGGGCAGTTTACAAAAATTAAAACCATAAAAACCATTCAAAATATAAAACAATGACAGTATAAAAACAGTACTTCCTTTTATCTGTCCTGAATATCCCACCAATCAGCTTTGATGACCCCTCTTTCACGTATTATGAATCACATCACAGAAGACAAAGTCACCCAGATTTCAATTTTTTTAAAAAACCCTCTTTAAAAGACTATATCGTTGGGGCCAGATTGCTTCACTGTGGGGTTCTACAACAAAAGTTAGGATCAGTTACTACTACATTAGCAGTGCAATCCTATACATGCCTACTCAAAAGTAAGCCCACTGAATTCAAAGGAGCTTATTACCAGGAACGCCTGCATGGGATTGCACCGATGCATTGTTAATAGACACCACACCGTGCAGGTGTCTTCAGTAGCATAATAATTTATAATTTATAGCAAAATATTTTGCACCAGACAGATACGCTTTATGCCTAAATGATAGCTAGCAGACCAAATAAGGATTCTCAGTGCTGTACACCACAGCCTAGAAAATAAACAACCATTGGCTTTGTTAATATTAGATACCTGCAAGGCATTTGACTACTTTGAAAGGGCCTACTTAATGCTATTATTAGTGGGGGGGGGGGTTTAAAATGGAGATAAATTTATTGGAAGAGATAAAATGGAGATAAATTTATTGGAAGAGTTAAACCAATCCTCAAATACTGTAGTGACAGACAGGACTTCAACTGCAGCCCAATAAAATTTTAAAAAGAGGAACCAAACAAGGATATTGTCTCTCACCGTTACAATTTGGCACTGCCCTTGAATTGCTAGCAAGAGGCACTGCTTTTTTTTATACAGCGGTGGAGGGTGCAGGTAGGGACCATGATGTAGTCAGTTTGTTTGTAGCAGCATAGCCAGTATGCTCAGAACCCCATGAAAAGTTATCCTAGAAACTTAAAAAAGAGAAAATAAACTATGGAGAGTAACCTGGGCTGAAAATCAACTATGCCAAGACAGAACTGTTGGATTGGAATATTAGCCCATCAGAATAGATTTATTTTTAAAGCAACCTAGCAAAAACATGATCAAATATTTAATACAGAAAGCAAACTATGGCCCAGTGCTTAAAGATTTTAAACAAAACATTTTTAAAACAAAAATCTAAAAAACAGAACAAGCTTAGCTGTCCTAGCTCAGCAAAATAGCTGCAGTAAAATAACATTACTTCCAAAACTATTGCTTTTATTCCAAGTGTTACCAATTAACTTACCACAAACAAATGTAAAAAAAAACCAGCAAGAATTACTGCATCAATATAAACATTTTTGGGAAAAATCAGACAAAGTAAAGCAGGGCAACAGCACAAGGAGGGTTGGAAATTCCAGATCTACAGAAATATTTTGAGGCATATCAGCAAAAGCAGCTAATTGTACACATACACACAAACCTTGGATGAAAATGAAGCAGACAACATTGAATAACATCCCAATATGTTTCTGCCCAAAGAACTCCAAATGTTAAGGCAAATACTAAATATCCAACCCATTTCAGAACTGCATCATTTGGAAAGCATTGCAGAAAAAATTGCCCCTATTTGCATCTCCTTTAAACTCAATATTGGACCACCCCTCATTCTCCTGTACATCTAGATATATGCAGGAAAGCAAACTATTATTTAGGTTTCATGACTTTTTCATGAACCAAAAACAAATAACAGATAATCAATTAAAGGGGGGGGGGGAATTGGGAAATATACTGGTGACCTATTTGCAAATTCATCAAATCATCTCTCACACACCCTGCCACAACAAGTCAACTAATAAGAGAAAATTGAGTTATTGATACAGGGAACAGTAACAGATACAAACGTACTAGTTTCTGCTGCATTTGCAGATTATAATGGTCTGATCTATAGACAAAACTCACAAATGAATAATGGACATCTATTTGTATGTGGGGAAACTCTTAAGTTCTGTCTCATCAAACATATGGGAGAACACATTCAAAACTATACACAGATGGTACTCTACTCCAAGTTATCACATATCACTAGGACAGGTTCCCCAAGCTGTCGGAGAGAGTGTGAGCACAGAGGAACATGCATACACCTGTGGTAGATGTGCCCTGATTTTGGAGTCAAGATTTTTAAACACATTAATAGAATTACAGGGTAAAATACTGTAATGTGTCCAGAATTGATACTCTTGAACATACAGGATGGGGAAACAGAGACATTCTAAATAAAGAATATATATATATATATATATATATGCACACTTAGGGCTCATCTACGCCTAAGGGTGTAGTGGGAGGGAGGGGGAGGATCGTGGATTTACCTGCTTCTGCGATTGTCCCCCAGCTTCTATACGCCTGTGCGACATCCCAGGAGGAAAGAGGGATGTTGCGGGCACCATTTCTTTTTACTGAAGAGGGGCCGGTCGCACAATCGCGATACTACGCAAAAGTGAGTTTTAAAAACTCCAGGCATTTTCGGGCTCCAACCTCCCATCCATCACAGGGATGGCAAAAAAGCTGCCCATTCACCCCCCAAAGGGCACAGAGCCTCCCTGTACAGCTCTATGCCCAGCTCCACAACTCGTAGGGAAGAAGGGACAACCCAAGGGGGGGGCACACTGGCTGCACTCCTCGGGATGGTCCAGAGACCATGGAAAAATCAGGAAATCTGCAGTCCCAGATATCACAGGGAACATCCCTGGTCATCCCTGGTTACCCCCGGGATCCCCTGTGCATCATTCAGACGCACAGGGACGACCTCGAGACGACCCCTGGGGAAAAGGCTGGTGTAGACACGGCCTTCGTACTCACCAGATAACGGAAAACAATGAAATCATTGTCTATAGAATTATAGTAACAAAGGTGATAGTATATAGATTCAACCCAAAAACTTACATCTAATTTGAAAAGTATTAAAATCAAAAATCAAAATGAACAGGATCCTTTTTTTTTTTTTACATTATGGCAAAGTTATATTTATTACATTAACACAAGTAATTCAGAACAATCTCCATTCAAATTCTGGGAAATTGTTTAACACAAAACATAGACATCACTAACTTGTGATTATAAGAACCCATAAGTACACAAGACTAGAGAAAATGTTGTAAACTATGCTCTGTCTTATGTATATGAACCTGCTTATGAAAATTTCCAAATAAAATGTATTAAAAGAAAAACACAAATCAAAGAAGCTATACTAGAGAACTAGATTTGAAGGAAGGGGAGTGATGGCTTGACAGAGTTTTGGAAATGTTGTTTCAGGATTGTGTCAACCAATTCTGGATGGGGTTACACTCCCCTTGAAAGGCTGTGTTCGCAGCTTGGGGGTGCTCCTGGATCCGTCGCTCCAAATGACAGCTCAGATAGATGCGACTGCCAGGAGTGCCTATTATCAGCTTCGGCTGATACGCCAGCTGCACCCCTTCCTAGAGTTGGAAGACCTAAAGACAGTAGTGCATGCGCTGGTAACTCCGAGGCTCGACTTCTGCAAAGCACTGTACATAGGGCTACCTCTGTGCCTACTCCGGAAACTTCAACTAGTTCAAAATATGGCAGCCAGGTTGGTCACCGGTACATCTAGGGGTGACCACATTACACCAGTTTTAAAATCTCTTCACTGGCTACCAATCAGTTTCTGGGCAAAGTACAAAGTGTTGGTTATTACCTTTAAAGCCCTACATGGTTTGGGTCCAGGTTACCTACGGGATCGCCTTCTCCCATACAATCTGCCCCGCATGCTCAGGTCCTCTGGGAAGAATTTACTACAGTCAACAAGAACTAGACTGACAACCGTTACCCAGAGGACCTTCTCTTCTGCCGCTCCCAGATTGTGGAATGACCTGCCGGGAGAGATTCGCCAACTCACCAGTCTTCAGGAATTTAAAAGATCTATAAAGACTGATCTCTTCCGGCAAGCCTACCCAGATGAATTTTAAGTGTTTTATTGGTGTTTTATTGGTATTTTAATGATGTATTGGTTTTATGTGTTTTAATCAGTTTTGTATTTTATGTTTGATGCTGTTCCCCACCTCGATCCATTGGGAGAGGCAGGTAATAAATAAATATATTATTATTATTATTATTATTATTATTATTGGAAGAAGGTATTAGGGATGTGCATGGCTGAAAATATCGTATCGTATCATTATCGGAAATTCAGATTAAAAAAAGTATTGGATCCGATTATATTGGAGGTTAATCGTATCGAATCGGATTTCCGATAATTATCGGAAATCCAATATTTATATCGGATCCACATTTTGTCCTATAAAGTTGCTTTTGAAGACAGAAAGGCCTAAAACGTATGTATTTTCAAAGTTACAGGCTTGAAACTTGGTCACAGTGCAGATTGAGTGGGAACAATTGGTGCAAGTGTTACTCGGAAGTAAGCTTTCAAAATCCACTGTTTCAGGTGGCTAAAATGTGGTACTTTTTCAAGTACACATGGGCATCTCACAGATGACCTTGAGGGGACTCATCTGTGCCCAATTTCAGATGCACAGCTGCAGCTGCTACTCGGAAGTAAGCTCTCAACACATGCACTGTTTCTGGTAATCCACTCCATGCTCCTGCGAAGTGCTATAATATGTTTAAAGATCTAGTCCTTAAAGTTGGGTACCTTACAGAAGGTCTGTAGGGACTAGTGGACTCATGACATAGCTTATTCAACAAATTGATGAGGGAGTTTGCCTCTCATCCAAGGAAAGCACGATTTTTAAACCACACGTAAAACAGTACAAGCAGCCCTGCAAGGCGGGCCCAGTACGACTTACCAAATACATGAATCAGCCAGACGTCAAGCCAGATGATTCCCAGGCACAGACGGCAGGCAGGCAGAAGTGGGCAGATGCAGGCAGATGCAGGCAGGCAGGCTGTCTAAAACCCCAAGGAAGGGGGCATGGCCAAGCAGATCATGGAGTGAGTCGCAAATCCTTCATCCTCCGAAAGAAGCAATGAATTAATTGTAAATTCCCTATCTTAAAAGCGTCCTCTATTGCATTTAAGTCTGCTATGGAGAGGGGGAAGCTTGCCAAAGAGATTGCAGCTGGAATGAGATTTATGGCTTTATAACCGGCTCGGCAGAAGGGAGGAGACGGACCGACAGCTTTGTAGCAGTGCTGTGAAGGTAATTAAAAGACGTATTTATGATTGCGGGCTGAAGGCTGTAGAGAACAGAACGATTGCTAGCATTCAGAAAAGAGACTTTTAAGACTTTTAAGCTTTTAGGCTCTGAAAGATTGCTAGCTGTATAACGGTCCGGCTGAGAAGCCCGAGGAGAAACGAAACTAAAAAAAAAAAAAAAAAAAAAAAAGCCGGAGGGAGAGAAAGAGACTTTGATTACTGGCTAGAAGTGGCTTGTGCTTATCGGATAGGCTTGAAAGGTGGATGAGCAAGAAGAAAATAACTTCTTGGAGCCGAACTAAGGGAGATAAGCCGTCCGATAGAAGTTTCAGGCTTGTCCGAACTGACAAAATGGCGGATAAGGATTCTGAAAAGCCAAAAAAGCAATCCCCGAGTCATGCCGGAAATGCTAGTTCTAAGATTGGAACTAAGCCAGGAGCAATTCCTAAAATAACCACAGGGAGGCAAGCTGACCCAACAGATGAGTTGCTTCAGAATTTTCAAAAAATGTTGGATCTGGCAATATTAAAGCAAGATGGAAATATTGAGCAGGCTTTACTCAAACAAGAAGATCGATTGGCAAAGAGGATTGCTGATTCACAGCAGCAGCTTTTAGCAGGACTCCAAAAGGTGGAGAAAGAGGTTGGAGCTTTGCAGGAAGAAACTGGAGAACTAAAGGTTTTATACAAGAAGCAACAGGAACAGCTAACGCAACAGGATTTACGGCTTATAGCGATGGAAGATCGGGACAGGAGAGCAAATCTACGCATAAGATCTTTTGGGGAGAGGCAAGCGGAGACCCCTAACAGTATAAGAGAATTAATTTTGGCATGGGCCAAACAGTTGATGCCACAGGAAGATTGGAGAATGGAAGATATTGAGCGGGCCCATAGGGTTGGATTTGGAAAGTCAAGAGAGCTCCCAAGAGATATTATTGTGAAATTTGCTAACTTCTATAAAAAAGAAAAATTAATGCAAGCAATTAGAAGTCAAGGTCAACCGACGCTTCAAGCAACACCAATTGAGGTTTTCCAGGATTTATGCCCTCAGACCATCCAGTGGAGGAAGAGCGTTAGAATATGCACAGGGGCATTGAAGATGAAATCGATCTCCTATAATTGGGGATACCCAGTTTTCTTGAGGTTCAAGTGGAACGGGAAGCAGCAAAGAATAACATCTTGTGAGCAAGGAATCGAGTTGTTGGAGGAGCTGGGCATAATGGATGCCACATCGGTTGGAGAGGAGAAGCAAGACGAAGGCGCGGCAGGAGGGAGCAATGAATAGACTTTAATATATTGTAAGAGAGATAGGGAGAAGAGGAGACTTGGAGGGGAGGGTAGACGTCATTCCGGAATGTTGGGCCGAGTTCCCCCCCCCTAAGAGTTCTAAGAAGATTGGGACCAAAGCCCAGCAAGCTGGTGAGGAGGGGGGTGAATTGGGGGTGAATGTGGGGGGGAGGGTTAGGGGGGAGGGGGTATGTGTTACACAGAGGGAGACCGTCTTAAAGACTTGTGTGAAAGAGAGAGATGGAAAATAAACTTAGATTGGCAACATTGAATGTTAAAGGGCTAGGAACGGTAATTAAAAGAAAGAGGATTGAAATGTTATTAAAGAAAAAAAATAGATGTAATTTTTTTGCAGGAAACTCATCAGGCCAAAGATGGAGTTAATGAGCTTCGAATGAGGGAGGTGGGCGTTTATGAGAAGGCATATGGAACTTCGAAATCGAGAGGAGTGGCAATAATAATTTCAAAGACATGTGGTATAACTATTCAAAGTGTAAAGAGAGATAGCAATGGAAGGTTTCTTATTATGTTCTGCAAGTTGGGAGAAGAGGAATATGTATTAGTGAATGTCTATGCTCCAAATGGGAAACAAATGGATTTTATCGATGAAGTATTTAACGGGTTGGGAGAAGTGGGTAAAAAGCACATTGTGATGGCTGGTGACTTTAATATGGTACTAGATATAGGGAAAGACCGGGATAACATACTAAAAGATACTAAGAGGGTGGGGAAGACAGAGTTAAGCAAATTAATGGAAGGGAAAGAATTAATGGATGTGTGGAGAGCTTTAAGAGGGGAAGAAAGGAAATATACTTTTTATTCACAGAGATTTAAGAGTTATTCAAGGATAGACCACATTTTTGTATCAAAAAATATGTTACCCAAAATTATAGATTGTGATATTGGAGTTATCAAGGTCACTGACCACGCGTTAATGACAATGGACATGGAAACCAAGAAAGACTATAGACAAGCGAAGAGATGGAGACTGGATGTAAGGTTGTTGAATAAAAAGGATATAATGGAGAAAATAAAGAAAGAAATGCAGGAAATTTGGGAGATTAACGAAAAAGAGAATAATCGGCAGGACATATTATGGGACACAATGAAAGCTGTAGTAAGAGGGATTTGTATTAGGGAAAGATGGACATTAAAAAAACAACAGGAAGCTCAAAATAAAAAGATTGAAGAGGAGATAAGAAGTTTGGAAGAAAAGTTAAAGGAGACAAAAGATAAACGCCTAACAGCCCAAATTCAAGCTAAGAAAAAGGAACTAGAGAAAGAAGAATTAGAACAAGTTCAAAAGAATTTGTTGTATTTAAAAAGAGACTTTTTTGAATATAGTAATAGGAACTCAAAGATGCTGGCTAGATCCACACAGTTGGAAAAGGCTAAGAATATGATAGGGACAATAAAGGATAAGGCAGGGAATAGTTGTAATTTAATGAAAGATAAATTAAGTATATTTAAGGACTTTTATAGTGAATTATATACATCAGGATCGGGACCGCAAGATAAGATATTGGAATATGTAGAGAGGAATTGGCAAATAAAATTGCAGAAACAGGACAGGGATTATATGGAAGGTTTAGTTACGGAAAAAGAGATAGAGGGAGTTATTGATAAACTAAAAGGAGGAAAATCACCGGGGATGGATGGTTTGGGGTCGGAGTATTATAAGCTTTTTAAAGGAATTTTAGTACCAAGATTAAAGAAATTATTTAACACTATAATAGAAGGGGGGAAGACTCCGCCATCATGGGATCATTCCCTGATTATATTAATTCCGAAACCTGGTAAGGATTTAACGGATCCCGCATCATATAGACCAATTTCCTTAATAAATCAAGATTCAAAGATTTTTACAGCAATATTGGCAAAAAGAATGGCCACATTTATTAGTAAATATATTAAAAAAGATCAGTGTGGATTTATTCCGGGTAGGCAAATGTCTAATTTAATGGGAAGAGTATTAAATATAATTAGTATTATAAAAAAAAGGAATTTAAAAGCAGGTCTGCTAGCACTGGATATATTCAAAGCCTTTGATTGTGTGGAATGGCCAGCACTCAAAACAATATTAAAAACATTTGGGTTTGGAGATTGTTTTATGGGAGTGATGGATAAGTTGTATAAAAATAATAAAGCGAAATATTGGTTAATGATGGGTTAACACAACAGATTACACTAGCCCGAGGAACTAGACAGGGATGTCCTCTTTCACCGATCTTATTTGCAATAGTAATAGAAATTTTGGCAAATGTAATAAGGGAAGATGAAAGAGTGAAGGGGATAGGAAGAAAGGAGAAGATTAAAATGAATATGTTTGCGGACGATACTTTATTGACGGTAGAAGATCCCCTAGGGAGTGCTGAGGTGATTAAGAAACATTTAAGAGAATTTGGAGAAATTACGGGATTAAAAGTAAATTGGGGGAAGTCAGAAATGATGTTATTTAATTATAATAAGGAAGAGTTGGAAGAAGGTAAGGATAAGTTGGGTCTTAGACTTAAAAACATAGTACGTTATTTAGGTATTAACATTGATAGAGATTTAGATAGGCTTGAGGAACTTAATTTGGTAGCTTTAAAAAAACAAGTAGGGGAGAAATTAGAAGTATATAAGAAATTAAAACATTCTTGGTTTGGTAGAATAGCAATTATTAAAATGAAGATTTTACCTAAGATTAATTTTTTGTTTAGAATGTTACCAATTAAAATATCAGATGTAGAGTTGAAAAGTTGGCAAAATATAATCAACGCATATTGTAATGGGGATAAGAAAGCTAGGATTAATAAAGGGTTATGGTATAAGGCTCAAAAGAAGGGAGGTTTAGGACTTCCAAATATTAAGTACTATTATATAGCTAATCAGTTAAGGTATGTTATAAGCTGTATTCTAGGGGAGGAAGATCTGGAGTGGTTGGAGACGCAAACTGGGGAAATAGATTATAAATTGAAAAATATTTTCTTTAAAAAAATTCAAAAGAAAGAATTAAAGGGACTGGACAACCCTTTGTTGGTAAATATAGTGGAGATCTGGGAGAAATTTAGGGGGAAGTTGATACCAGGAGACTCACCACTTGCCCCAGTGGTAGTAGTGGAGAATTTCCCAAGAGTGTTAAAAGTGGAGATTGAAGCGAGATTGAAAGATAAGGAAATAATTAAGTTAAGGAAGTGGATGGAAAATATGAAGGATAACGAACAAATTAAAGAGCTATTGATAGGTCAAAAATTTGCATGGTTTAAATGTATACAATTAGGGAAATGGACTCAGGAATGGAAATTGAAAAATAAAAAGTGTAGAAACAATACAAGATTTGAAGAATTAGTAGAGTCAAAAGGTAGGAAAGAAGGAAAGGAAATTAAGAAAGGGTTGACTAGTGAGATATATAAATTATTGATAGAGGAAGAATTTCAAAATTCACTTGAAGTAATAAAAAAGGTTTGGGAAGAGGACGTAAATGGAGAAATTAAGGAATATAACTGGGAGAGGTTGTGGAACGCAAGAATGTTAAAATTGTTATCGATCAGAATTAAGGAGAATTTTTATAAGGTATTGTGGAGATGGTATCTAACACCGGTTAGATTTCACCAGATTGATAAAAAAATATCTAAAAAGTGTTGGAGAGGATGCCAGGAGGTTGGAACTTATTACCATATGTGGTGGAGCTGTGAATATGTACAAAAATTTTGGAAAAGGGTATTTAAAGAAATAAGTGAAATAATTGGAAGTAAAGTGGAATTAGACCCGAAGCTCGCTCTACTAGCAATATGGGATAGAGGGGAAGAGGACAAAAACAAGAGGGAATTGATAAACAACCTCCTGACTCCTGTTAGACTAATGATTGCAAAAAATTGGAAAGGACAAGGAAGCTATACAATAGAAGAATGGTATAAAGAAATATGGGATATGGCTTTGAATGATATGCTAACTTGTAAAATGAAATTGAAAAGGGGAATGTCCGGTAAAAATGATTTTGGGGAAATATGGAGACCCCTTTTGGAATATGTATTAAGATCGGGGAAGGGACAAACACCTTCAAAAGAGTCGATAAACTTCTGGATAGAATAAAAGATTAAGAGAAGGTCTCATGGAGTGGGGGTGCACGGGGGGGGACTGTCGAGGGTTATGTATGTATTTTATGTTATTATTATGTTGAAAATAATAAAATTATTTACAAAAAAAAAAAAAAAAAAAACCCCAAGGAAGGCGGGCTGCACCTGAAATAGTTGAAATCAATGAGTTCAACAAATTGATGAGGGAGTTTGCCTCTCATCCAAGGAAAGCTCATTTTTTAAGGCTATATGTAAGGCTACAAGCAGCCCTGCAAGGGGGGCCCAGTATGACTTACCAAAAAAATGAATCAGCTAGACGTCGAGCCAGACGATTCCCAGGCACAGATGGCAGGCAGGCAGAGGTGGGCAGATGCAGGCAGATGCAGTCAAGCAGGCTGTCTCTGAAGCCCCATGGAAGGTGGGCTGCAGCTGAAATAGGTGAGGACAATGAGTTCCCTGGTTCCCAGGAAGAATCCAGAAACTCACCCAACTAAGGAAGCCAATCCCCGTGCAGCCTGGTTCAGTCAGGCAGGCTGTCCTCAATTTTTAAGGCTACCAGCAGCCCTGCAAGTTGGGCCCAGTAGTACGAATTACTAAAAATTGAATCAGCTAGATGTAGAGCCAGATGATTCCTGGGCACAGACGGCAGGCAGGCAGAGGTGGGCAGATGCAGGCAGAGGCAGGCAGGCAGGCAAGCAGGCAGAAGTGGGCAGATGCAGGTAGTTATTTTGGCCAGAGGTGGGCACATTGGCTGGAGCAGTGTCTCAAATCAAAAAGTCAAGGTGTGAGGGATGCTTCTGTAGTCCCTCACTAATGCAGTCCACGAGGAGGAGGAAGGCCATCCCCGTGCAGGCAGGCAGGTTCAGGCAGGCAGGCAGGCTGTTCTTTGCCCAGAGACTGGCACATTGACTGGAGCAGTGCCTCTCAAATAAAAAAGTCAAGGTGTGAGGGATGCATCTGCTGTCCCTCACTAATGCTGCCACTCCTGAATTAGGTGAAGCAAACAAGTTGCAGGAATTGAGTGGGAGTTTGCCTCTCATAAAAGGAAAGCTTGATTTTTAAACAACATGTAAGGCTACAAGCAGCTAACTGGCTGGCAGGCAGAGGTGGGCATGGCGGTAGGCAGAGTGCCAGTTGCTAGCTCTTTGCACTCAGGGACTTGACCCAGAGATCCAGCCACTTCACAAAGGCGGCTAACTGGCTGGCAGGCAGGCAGATGAAAGCAGGACTAAACCATAGTCAGTGTGAGATGCTTAGCATCCCCTCAATATGTTATGGTAGGAGAAACAGGATCCCTTGGAATCCTTCCATCAGAGTTGAGTTACTGAGCTGTAAAAACAGCAAATAATAATAATAAAAATTATGAACACAAAAATAAAAAATGAAAAGTCAAGCCTGCCCAACTTAAAGAAAGGTGGGTCTCTCACTCCCCCGAGGGCTTGAGGGTGGGGTATCCCAGCAGGGGCAGATTGGCTTTGAGAAAGACGAGCTGCTCCACTAACTCAGCTTCCAAGTGGAGCAGTGGGGGTGTCACAACATCGCCCACCATTGAGAACACCCACTCGCTTGGAACACTGGTCGGTGGGCAGCTCAATCGATCTCTGGCCACCCAAGCCAGGTCTGGCCACATGAGGCTCCGGGATGACCAGTAGGCCAGGGGTTCCACAGAGATGTTCTCCTTGGGTTCTGCCAGGTAATGCTGCACAGCAGTTGCAGCAGCATCCTGATGGGTGGGTTGGTCGCCTTCCTGACCAACCACTTCCTGTAGGGCATTTGCCCAGAACCCAAGGCCTCTGCTGCTCCTGCTAGGAGGGATGCTGCTTCTGCTGCTGCAGGGACTGATGACCCGGGAAGCCATGGCCACCGCCTCCTCCTCTGCCGCTGCTCCCTGCCCAAGCCTGATTTCCCACGCAGCCCGAACTTCCCCCATTAGCAATTCCACCCACCCCAGCCTAGAACTGACATCACAGACACTGTCTTTTAGACATGGATCACACATCGTGGCCAAGATGTAGATTCTGTCTTTGGTCACCGGCTCCATCCTCTTGGCTAGTCCTGCCTTCAGCCTGGTCAACACTTCCCACACATCTTGCAGGAAGCACTTCCTGGTGCCAGGATCCCCAATCTCCAGAAACTGCTGCATCTTGATCTGGAGATGCCTGGCCACAGGGATCACCTGGCTGAGGAGAGCTGTGCTGCTGCTGAGGGTCTCTGTGGCCTCAAGGAAGGGCTTGAGGATCGTCACAAGCTGGGACATGGTATCCCACTGCTGCCTGGCCAGTGGTGCCTGGATCCCTATGTCCCTGACTGTTGGGTGTCAGGTGCTTCGTAGACAATTCACAGGGCTGGCCCTGTGAATTGTGGACTGAAGACTTGGCAATTTGTCATGAGAAAATGTATCTCTGCTTCTCTGTTATGTGCTTATCTCAAATGGTAGGCCGAAGGCCTTGAAAGTTCTCTGGAAATTAAACTATGTTTTGCAAAGGTGGGGGCTATCTTCCTCACACTGTGGCGTCATCAGAAGAGGTTGAACCATGCCGCCCTGTTGGCACGTGAGTTTAGATTACAGGCCTGAAGCCCTGTCTATCAAAGTAGCTTAGAATTGCCCAGCCTCCACACTATATTACCTTTGTCCTGGGAGTAATTCCTTTGCTAGGAATTATCTCGTCAAACCTCTTGCTGCTTGTGTGCTACTCTGCTGTTGTGAGTTTCTATCTGATTTAGAATTGTATGAGGCACTTTGTACATGTTCTGTTGCTGTTTAGACTTGGAACTTCTATGAACTATGCCATGAAAAGTGCACTGTGGCTTTTCATAGATTTGGACTTGTGATTACTGTTCTGGATTCGTGTTCTATAGCCTGCTGTCTCCCTCCATGGAGCCAAAGTTACGGGCAGAGGGAGGCAGAAGCTGATTGTTGCTGTTCTACAATTCTGTGTGTTTGGGACCTGTGAGAGGACCTTCCTCAGAGCTAAAGCTACGTGAATTGGGAAGGCTCCCTAGGTCGAAGAGGTTCAGTTTCTGACGTCTTGCTTCGGTGATCTGCTCAGCGTTCCCTGACAGGCTGAGTCTGATTTAGTTCAAGATAGTCTTACCTTCTGTCTGGAGGCTTTCCGTGAGTGTCCCTATGTTCCAGAGGATTCCAGTGCAGTGTGGCCGCTCCTGCCCTCTAAGGACTAGGGTTAATCTCTAAATGTCTACCCCTGAGTGAGTGCTGTTCGCATTAAGCCATTCTACCTGAAAGCTGTGTGGTCCGTATTCAGCTTCAAGTATGTGATTGCAGAAATGAAACCGTCATGCTTTGAATTCCGTGTGATTTACAATAAAAGAAATCCCACTGTTATTGTTGTGTATCAGTGTGCCTAAAGTCGTGAGCAGAAGCTTAGAGAGTTAGCCAGAGTCACGACACCGACCCTGCACATTTCGTACATGGCACGCTGTTGCTCCACCATATGCTCGAGCATGAGGTAGGTGGAGTTCCAGCGTGTCACAATGTCCTGAAGGAGCCGGTGCTGCGGGAGTTTCAACTCCACCTGCTTCTCCCGCAGCAATCGATTTCCTTTGACACTGTGGTGGAAGTGCCCAGCCACCCTCCGACAGCTGTCCAGGACAATACGCACTGCTGGCACGGGAGGGGGAAGGCCACTGCAGCTGCTCCCCATGCCAAGCCCACTCCTCACTATGAGGTTGAATATGTGCGTGATGCTGCGGACCCCATCAAAACTGCCCTCACACACCGCCTTGACCATGTTGACTCCCCCATCTGTCACCATGTAAACACGGGTGTGCTTATGCCCAGACAGCCACCCCTCCACCATGTGGTTAATGGCCTCCATGATCTCCACTGCCGTGTGGGACTGGTCCATGACTTTGGTATGACTTCGGAAGCAGTAACCCTCCTTCCCAGTCCCACAAGTGCTGGGTGCTTCCTTCCCTGTGGCTCCCCACCAGTGAGCCATCAGGGACAGGTAAGCGTGCGCTCCGTCCTCGCTGGACCAAATGTCAGAGGTGAAGTGCACCTTCTGCGCCTCTGCCTGGCACAGTCGACCCAGCACCAACTCCCTGCATGCCCAGTACAGGGAGGGCACCACCTGCCTGCTAAGGGTGGTGCGAGATGGCAGCTTGTAGTATGGGGCCACAAGAGCCATCAGTCTCTTGAACCCTGCGTTGTCCACAAGGATGAATGGCTGGTCATCCAACGCCACTATCTCACAAATGCAGTTGGTGAACCTCCAACACATGGCCCCATACTTCCCCCATCCCATGTCTTCCATGGTGGCCTGCCTAAGACACTTGGGGATAGGAGATGGAGAAGCAGCAGCCTTCTGCTTGCCCTTACTGCCAACACTTAGTTGGGAGGTGCCCACCTCTCTCCCAAGCAGGACCACATGGTGGTTCCTCCTGAGGTGGTAGAGCACTTTGGAGGTGGTGAGGTGCCCTTGATTTTTACCCCTGCTGATGGAGGCCTTGCAATGCCGACATACAGCAAAGAGGGGATCTGCTGCCACCTCAAAATGGTCCCACACCATGCTGCCCTGTTGCTTCTGGGGTGAGCCAGTCTGCCCACCAGCACCTGGACTTTGGGGTGTCACCACCACAGGAGCAGGGGCAGAAGCCCTCGAAGAAGTTTGGGAGAGTGGCGAGGGAGCCAGTGCTGCCTGTTGCTCCTCCTCAAGCTCAACCGGGTGGACCTCTGTGATCTCAGGGCTCCCCGCCTTATCCACTGGAGCAGGAGATGGTGGTACTCCTACTCCTGGAAGGCCAGTGCTGCTGTCACTGGCCTCTGGAAGTGGCTCTTCAAAGAGGGCCCTGCGGGCAGACCTTTCAGGAGCTGCTGGTGCCTCTGCCTGCTTCTTAAGCGCAAAGGCAGACGTGTGCTTTATTTTCACAGGGGGAGAGACAGCCACCCCAGAACTGCCCCCAGCAGCAACAGCATCTCTCCTTGACCCAGAGTCACCTCGCCCAAGGCGCACCTTAAAGCTGTGTTTCATTCTGGTGCAAAATGTATGCTTTGCCAGCACTTTTTGAATTTGTGTGCTGCTTTGACCACCACTGATTGTGTAGTGTGTTATCCTGTGTAGCAGGCTACAGGACATACCAGCACACTCACAGTGAATCAAGCAAACACACACACACACACCAACAGAGAGAGAGAAAGAGAGAGAGAGAAAATGTTTTTTGTCTATTGGGGGGGTTATAACAGTAAAACAGGGAAGGGAACAACAACAAACTCACTCAGTACCCCCAGTTACTCTAACCTAACCCTTCAATCAAACTAAGAAGCAGCAAACACACACAAGGAACGAACCTGAGACACAGAGGGGAATAGAAAGATGCAAGAAGAAAATAGATAGAATCTCCAACAATCGCCACCAAAATCCACCCAGTTTCTTCAACTCCTAACTCCCAACAGAGCTGGAAAACCCAAGGGTGGGGGCTATATGCTGGGCTATCTTCAGCTCTCCTCCAACATTGTGATTGGAGCCTGCTAGAATCCTTGCTGCACGATTGGTCACTGAATCTGTCAGTCTCAAGCAAACACACCCCACCTTCTAGCTCCATCCATGTGGCACCAAAAGAAAAAGAGCCTTCTGATAATCCGATAAAATCCAATAATTATCAGATGGCTTTTTATCGGATCCGATAATTATCAGAGGGATCTCTATCATATTGTTATCGTTAATCAGATGTCTGATAAAGCCCATATTGGATCGTTATCGGACATTGGAACGAAACGACACACATCCCTAGAAGATATAAATTTCAAATGTAGTGATTAGGTGTTTGATATTTAAGATATGTAAAATATTTTTATCGTGAGTTTAAAGGGAAAAAAACCTTCTCAAGGCAATTTATGAAATAAAGCATGAAATAGTAAGAAAGGTAAGTAGGTAGATTTAGAGATAGATATGGTTAAAAAATTGTGCTGAGACATAAAAAGGATGGTTTCCTAGTTGTAGTGAAGGAAAAATAATAATTTTAGCAGAGGTATTCTGAAATTTGCTAATAACACAGAACACCAATGAGGATGCAGACAAAATATTGATAAGCACAAGACAGCAGGTAAGGTCTTGGGATGTTAATGAGGAAAGAATATGACAATAAGAGGAAGAAGATGGGGTAATCAGATTCAGTCCTCAGAAGGTCTATGTGAGACATAGAAAATGTAGCTATATTTCTGACAGAGGCTGGAGGCTTTCTGTGAAAAGTTCAGGAACTCTTCTCTGGACTATAACAAGTCCATATCTGAACAGATAGCCTAGCTGCAATTATCCATGCTCTGATAACCTCTTGTCTGGATTGCTACAATGTTTTATATGTGGGGCTGCCTTTGAAAACAGTCCAGAAACTTCAGCTGGTACAAAACAGGGAGCAAGATTGCTAAGAGGGACTGGTCAATGGGACCACATTACGCCAGTACTTTTCCAATTTAACTGGCTGCCAGTCCAGGTCTGGGCCCAATTCAAAGTGCTAGTATTAACATTTAAATCCCTAAGCAGCTTGGGGCCAGGAAAAAATAATAATTTTAGCAAAGATATTCTGAAGTTTGCTAAAGACAAGAAGTGGTAACACAGAACGCCTCCTCCCATGTGTACCTGCTCGGACCCTAAGATCACCTTCAGGCATCCTTCTCCGTGAGCCCCTGCCAAAGGAAGTGAAGCAGGTGGCTACCAGGAGAAGGGCCTTTTCTGCTGTGGCATCCCTACGTTATACTCTTTTCGATGCCAGGTGAAGACCTTTTTTATTTTCACAGTATTTTAACGTTTTATCATCTTAGTCTTTTAACGTCCCTGTTTTAAATCTGTATTTTAAATCTTTGTATTGCTGCTCAGTTTTATCTTGCTTGTGCTTTTATATTGTACTTTTTTGTGTGTTTTTAAATTGTGATTTAAGTTTTATACTTTAAATTGTACTTATGGTTTTGATTGTTATGAACCACCCAGAGCGCTTCAGCTATTGGATGGTATAGAAATGCAATAAATAAATAAGTCTGAGATGCTGTTGGGATAGCCGTGTGTGTGTGTGTGCATTTATTTATTATTGAAAGAATTTAAATACCTCGCTCCTCTGCCAAAACGGCTCCCAGAATACATTCAATAAGACGAAGACCTACAAATAAAAATGAAGAATGCAACCAGGAACATTTTCAAAGGGTGACTTGGGAACTGCCACTGGGCCCCTGATGTTTCATGGGTAGCAAGGGCAAAGCATGTTGGGCCAAGGAGACTACAGGCCAGGGCAGAGCAGTTTTCCTGGTGGTTTCCAAATTAAAGGAGCAATCCTATGCATGTCTAGACAGAAAAAAAGTCCTATAACTCCCACCATGTCCTAAGGCATTCTGAAAACAATTAGGAATTGTTCATCTAAAATGAACAATTTTTAGATGAACAATGATGGGAAAATGTTTCACAGCCAACGTTTGCAGCATATTTCCATGGATGGTGTTAACAAATTATATGAAGTATATTGAAAAGCATATTTTAATTGAGGTTTTTTTTCCAAGAGGAATTAATACTTGTTTGATTGTTAATTAGCAACTTACTAATGGCCAGTAATACAGCATTATTAGATTATCTCACTTAGATATTCCAGTTGTGAAAAATAAGTGTTCACCATCAAATCATTCATTAACTGATTACAGATGTAACTGTAAAAGTCTGTGGGAAATGGTAGCTTCTCCAGTATACCAATTTGCTAGAAGTCTTTGTTTTATGCCTTAGAGATGGAAAATATCCATCTAACCTATCTCCTGCCTTCCTATTTAGTCCACAGTCCTATACAGATGTACCTGGGACTATATCCTATTGAACTCAATGAAGCTTACTTCTGAGCAGACATGTATAGGACTGGACAGGCTGCAATTCCATTCATGCTTACCTGGGAGTAAGCCCCAATGAACACCGGGGGGGCTTACTTCTAAGAAAATATGCATATAATTGCACTGCTGGTGATGTTTTCTTTAACATGTGTACTGTGCCACTGATTACTTTTTTTTTTAATAGAACTAGGAAATATGTGAATAGCAAAGGGGTCAGTTCACCTAGCAGTGACATTACTGGGCAATAAGAGAAAAAGAAAAGAAAAAAAGGTGTATTGGAGACCTATTGGAGAACTAATTGTAGTTTCCGGACTAGGCACAAAGGTAGCCCTATGTAAAGCACATTGCAGAAGTTGAGCACTACCGTCTTTAGGTCTTCCAGCTCTAGGAAGGGGCGCAGCTCGCATATCAGCCGAAGCTGATAGTAGGCACAATAACTCAGAGCTACACAAGCTGACCCTTTTCCATTATCAATTCTCTTAGAATATTTTAAAACCTTATAGTAACAAGGTATAAGAGGATTAGACTTGAGATGGGCACCAACACTGGAGACAAGATGAACTCTGAAGTTAGTTTATTAAAGGGATACTTTGTAAGTAAGGGAATACTACAATTTACTTTGGGATTTTCAAAAGAATCTTGCTAACATTTCTTAAGGTCTCAAGAGACACTGTTGCTAATACAGAGCTCTTCAGGCCAAATTTGCCTAAGCCTCCACTGAGGCCAAATCTACCCACAGCCAGATCCAACTCTTAGCTACAGTATTCCTGATACAGGTGTGCATGGGAGGAAAAATCGTATTGGAATTGCATCAGATTGGATCCAATTCCGATACAAAAATCGGACGTCCGATTTTCGGATCGGATGCCATTTTAGGTATTTTCGCCATAAGCTTGCATTGGGGGAAATAAAGCTTTCCCCCAATGCAAGCCTATGCGAAAAACATGGGGGCGAGTGAGTAGAGACCAAACTCCCCCTCCCTCCCTGTCCCTCCCCCCCACTCGTGCTCCTTACCTGCCGGGGCCGTCCACTTCCATCCGCTGCCACCCGCTAGTCCCTTCTACTGAGAAACAGGCATAGCGGCCTGCCTCTCAGTAGAGCGCCAGGTGACATCATCACCCAGCGCTCTACTGAGAGGCTGGCTGTGAAGCCTGTTTCTCAGTAGAAGGGACCAGCGGGCAGCAGCGGGTGGCCTTGGCAGGTAAATGGGGACCTCCCCCTCCCCCCCACTCATGCTCCTTACCTGCTGGGGCCGTCCGCTGCCGCCCGCTGGTCCATTCTACTGAGAAACAGGCTTCGCGGCTTGCCACTCAGTAGAGAGCCGGGTGACGTCATCACCCGGCGCTCTACTGAGAAGCAGGCCGTGAAGCCTGTTTCTCAGTAGAAGGGACCAGCAGGCAGCAGCAGATGGCAGCGAGGAGGCAGCAGGTAAGGAGCACGAGTGGGGGAGGGAGGGAGGGAGGGAGGGAGGGAGGGAGGGGGTGGAGGTCCCCACTCACCCACCACCATGTTTTCCCCATAGACTTGCATTGGGGGAAAGCTTTCTTTCCCCTAATGCAAGCCTATGGCAAAAACACAAAAAAATGGAGGTCCGATTTTCCAATTAAAATTGGTGAGGGGAAAATTGGATTGGAAAAAAATTGGACCTTCATTTTTGAAATTGGAATCGTTTCTTTTCATTCCGATTTTGGCTGGATCAGCTCTGGATCGTGGATCGGATCCGATCTGCTGCACATCCGTAATTCCTGACTTCAAAGCTTCTCCTGTTTGGACAGTTTATCTGGTTTTTAATGACTGCTTATGTAACCTTAGAATCATAGAATCATTGAATAGTAGAATTGGAAGGGGACTATAAGGCCATCGAGTCCAACCTCCTGAATGTAGGAATCCACATTAAAGCATACCTGACAGATGGCTGTCCAGCTGCATCTCAAATGCTTCTAGTGTGGGAGAGCCCACAACTTCCCTTGGTAATTGGTCCCATTGTTGTATTGCTCTAACAGTCAGGAAGTTTTTTTCCTGATGTCCAGCCAGAATCTGGCTTCCTGTAACATGAGCCTGTTATTCCATGTCCTGCACTCTGGGATGATTGAGGTGAAATCTTTTGCTCCTGATCTTCACCAGCAATTTTCACACAAGGAAGGAATATTTAGGTCCCAGCTTTTCCTTTATGGTCAGTTTTTTCGCTAGATCATTTTTCACACAACAGACACCAGCCAACAGACTCTCTCTCTCTCTCTCTCTCTTTCCCCCCCTCCCCACCTACTGTCTACTGTCCACTGTCTGTCAGCTGTCATTTCCCAACTGATTTTTCCAACTACCAAGAACCTGCAGCCAATCAGAATCTGATATTTCCCAGACCCATCAAAATTGAATTTACCTGATCCAGGCCCTATCTATAAATAGTAAAAGCAATCATCTCTTTCTCCCCTTTTCAGAATTTGTTACCAAGTAGCTTCTACTACCACAGCCTTTCAACACAGTAACAATGCTAGGCCTAGGCCTACACAGATACATTATACCCTCACATAGGTCACACAGAGTATTTTAACATTACAGAACACCCCAAGTTATTTATATACTTCGAATTTCTTCACAGGGCCTTGCTCCCCAAAATGGGCAAGGCACCAAGCTCCCAGAGCTCTGCACCATAACTCTCTACTGAGTATAATCTCTGTACAGATATTGATTACATATCCTGAAGAAGGAGATTTGGACTTGGTTCATTTCATTTTCTATGCCTTGCAAGACCAAAACACTAAAGTCTGCCAATATCAGAGGTCTGACTGTACTAATCTAATGAGTTATACGAACATAAGGGGGAACCAAGCCATATTCTTGAGTTGGGTGCATAAAATCAATTTGCCATAACCCAATTCTCTATACTCAGTAGGGGTGTGCACAGTAAAAAAAAAAAAAAAAACAGAATTAGAATCAGAACCGGAATTGATGCCTCAGATCAGATCGGAGGCTTTCTGGGTCAGATCGGATCTGATTCCGATCCAAAAATCAGACGTCCGATTTTCAGATCGGACGCCATTTTAGGTGTTTTCAACATAGCCTTGCATTGAGGGAAATAAAGCTTTCCCCCAATGCAAGCCTATGCAGAAAACATGTAGGCGGGTGAGTGGGGACCTAACTCCCCCCCCTCTGTCCCTCCCCCCATTCATAGTCCTTACCTGCCTGGGCTATCCGCTTCTGTCCACTACCGCCTGCTGGTCCCTTCTACTGAGAAACAGGCTTCACAGCCTGCCTCTCAGTAGCATGCTGGGTGACATCATCACCCGGCGCGCAACTGAGAGGCAGGCCACAAAGCCTGTTTCTCAGTAGAAGGGACCAGCAGGCGGCAGCGGATGGAAGCGGACAGCCCAGGCAGGTAAGTGGGGACCTCTCTCCCCCCCCACTTATGTTCCTTACCTGCCAGGGCCATCTGCTGCCACCCGCTGCCGCCCGTAGTCCCTTCTACTGAGAAACAGGCTTCCTGGCCTGCCTCTCAGTAGCGCACTGGGTGACATCATCACCCAGCGCGCTACTGAGAAGCAGGCAGTGAAGCCTGTTTCTCAGTAGAAAGGACCAGCGGGCGGCAGCAGACAGAAGCGGATGGCCCCGGCAGGTAAGTGGGGACCTCCCTCTCCCTCCCCTTCCCCCCACTCGCACTCCTTACCTGCCTGCATCCTGCGCTGCCGTCCACTGTTTCCGTACTACTGATAAGCAGGCCTTGTGGCCTGTTTCTCAGTAGTACGGAAGCAAAGTACGGCAGTGTGGGATGCCGGCAGATAACGGGGGACCTCCACTTCCTTCCCCCCTCCCCCCACTCATGCTCCTTACCTGTTGCCTCCTTGCTGCTGTCCACTGCTGCCCGCTGCTTCAGTACTACTGAGAAACAGGCCACAAGGCCTGTTCCACAGTAGAACGAGGGCACGCTGAGTGATGACGTCACCCGTTGCGCCGTCACTCTATTGTGGAACAGGCCGCAAGGCCTTCTTTCAAAGTAATATGGAAGCAGTGGGCGGCAGCAGACGGCAGCGAGGAAGCAGCAGGTAAGGAGTGTGAGTGGGGGGAGTGGGAGGAGGTCCGATCCTCCAATTTTTTCCAATCCGGATTGGGTCCTTTCGGATCAGATCAGATCGGATGATCCAGATAATCAGAATTGGATAATTTTATCCGATTCCGCCTGGATCGGGTCCGGATCGTGGATCAGACCCAATCCGCTGCACATCCCTAATACTCAGCCTCTTGAGTAGCTTGTAATTACAAGTTAGAGATCACCAGGCTTAACTCCAAGGCAGGCTACAACTGGGGTCCAGTTAGGAGAGGTGAACGTACTCATGGATACATTCTCAAAATCATGTTTTTTAATGCAGGCTGCCCTCTTCAGGCCTGGTTTACATTGTTCTTAAAATTCAATTTTGGTGAAGAAGTTACATGTGGTTTCCTCCACACATTTAGACTGAGGTTAGCACACGATTTCTGAGGGCTTTTTGAAGGCTTACGTTGGAGCCCTCATGATCTGGTCCCATTTTAGTGGAAAACTGCAATCCACTCTTAGGGGAAAGTTGCAATGGGCAGCACCATTATAAAAATGCACCATTAAAAGCAATTCTTTTAGAAGAGTCCCAGAGTGTTCTGAAGACTCAAACACTTTCCCTTTTTCATTTCAGTAAATTGAAATTTGATTCTTGTGCCAGATCATTTCTGTTACAAAGTGCAAGTATATAGCTTGCATGTTCTTTCTGTATAACAACGCCCATTGATTTCAACAAAATATCAGTGAAAGCACATCTGGCCAATCTCTAGTTTTCAAACTGTTGGAGCCAGCCAACAAGTCAATTATTAATTCAACAGATGTTTCAGGTCTTGATATCACTGGAAATTTATATGCTCCAAAACCCAAATGAAATGAGACCATTTATTAGAGACTGAGTAGTACTAATTTTTAATATGGGGGGCGGGGATATCAAATGGCAAAAAAAGGGGGGGAGACCAGTGCCACAATCCAACAACAAAGATCTGTGTTGATCTGGATACATGCAATCCTCTGGTCTCCCCTAGATATAAAATGGCAGGTATCAGAAAAACATGACTTATTAATATTTGATTGATACTGTATTAGCAAAGCACGTTGACAAACAGCATTTTAATATCTTTATATTTCCCTTCTACCCAATGAATTCAGGGGTGGGGGCTTTTTATCTGTTATTATTATTATTAATAATAATAATAATAATAATAATAACATTTATATACCACCCCATAGCCGAAGCTCTCTGGGCAGTTTACAAAAATTAAAAGACTGAACACTAAAAAGACAATATACAAAATTTAAAAACATAAACATAAAACAACTGACATTTAAAACATTTTAAACTGTTAAGCCTGGCCACACTGTCAATCAAAACCTCAACTTGAGCTGTTAAAATGCCTGGGAGAAAAGAAACATTTTGACCTGGCACCGAAAAGATAACAGTGTTGGAGCCAGGTGGGCCTCATCGGGGAGATCATTCCATAATTGGAGGGCCACAACAGAGAAGGCCCTCTCCCTTGTTGCCATCCTCTGAGCTTCCCTCAGAGTTGGCACATGGAGGAGGACCTTTGATGTTGAGCATAGTGTAGTTAAACGTAGTGTAGTTAAGGAACTATCAGCACCTGAAAAGCTAATCTAAGGCCATTGGAACACTAACATTTGGGTGTCTAAGGCAGTTATATAGAAATGGCTTTAGAAATGGTGCAGTCCTATTAGACCCTCATGGGTGATGTTATCATAAGTCCATAACTACTACTTTCAATACTGAAAATTTTACAATTTTCTACACTGTCACCCCAAGGCAGGGCCAACTGTATATGGTCATCTGATTGGCGCCAGTGAGGAAGCAGGTGTATTAATGTTTTACTGAAGGAGAAACGGAATGCAAATACCTTGTCATCGATTTTATTTGGTCAGTATAGGAGAAATCTAATGGTGCCGAGATTTCTATCTAAGATTCTAGGCTATAATGGGCCATACACATAATTGAAAGCAGAGCAGGATTCCAAAGCTCAGTGAGGAATCAATAATGGAAAGGAAGGAAATACATTATAAAATATGTTTGTTTTTAAAAAAGGTATCTATAGATTTTCAAAATCTTTCCCTCAAAATGTTTCTATGAGGAAAGGTTGTTTACTGTCTGGTTAGCTTTACAAGAAGCTCTATGTCACAACGGTAGGCAACCTTTTTGAACTTGTGGGCGTATTTGGCCATTTGAAAAACTCTCATAGGTACCACCACAAAATGGCTTGCTATGGGAGACGTGGCTAATCACAAAGGACAAGTAACCTGCTCAAATGACTGAGCACAAGGCAGAGGTGGGGGTCTGAGCCCCAACACACTAAACAATTCCTTTGAATCCACATATTTCCATGCCAACAGAAACCTAAAAAGTAAAATCGTTTTTTCCCCTATCCCTTAACCCCCAAATCAGCCCCATATCTCTTTTTCTCCCACACTCTCACAGGAGTCCCTTTTTCTTTTTCCCCTTTTTTCTTGGGGCTGGGTGTGCCCCATATGTGGCGCAGAGGCATTCAGGGGAAATGAAGAATTTCAGGGACTGCAGGCCCTCACTTTGCTTTGAAGTGATTCCTGCTATTGGTGAGGGAAAACATGTTTTGTTTTTAAAGGAGGAGGGCTAGGGCACCTTGGTGGGTGCCCAGAAAGGTATTATTTGTCTTCTTGAATTTAAGAGCGCCGTGAAGACTGATTTCTTCCGGTAGGCCTACCCAGTTGAATTTTAAGATGTTTTTAATAATGTCTTAGTTTTTATTTGTTTTTAATATTTTATCTATTTTATGGTCCTTGTATTTATACTCATTGTTGTTCCCCACCTCGATCCGGAGGGAGAGGCGGGTTAGAAATAAATAAATAAATATATTATTATTATTATTATTATTATTATTATTATTATTATTATTATTTGGAGATACACTGGTGCCTGAAGACAGCACATTGCCTACCCCTCGTCTATGAAAACCATGACGAAAACCACACTCAAGATTTAAGGAATGCCTTGACCACTTTCTCTTAAAGGAGGATAATTCTTTTGCCACCATGATTTGTAAGAAGAAATATCACTCAAACATTCTCCTTGTGGTTCTCAACAAGACTGGTAAGCTTAACACTTAAATAGGTTCTTGCCTTTACTGTAAAATCCACTCAATCTCATCTGAAGAATCAAATGCCAACATTGTGATTGGGGAAATCTATTACTCACTGAAAGACCTACCCAAAAAATTCACATTGCAGACGAATGACTCCTGAGTGATGCTGGTCTTACCAGTACCTTCGGATCTGAACTGATCATAGAAACCAGTGTCTTTCCAACTGATTCTAATTTCATAAGAGGCTGTGCAATACTTCTGGGTTGATAACTAATGCAGCAAAATGTACCTGGAAGAAAAGAAGAAATGAGTGAAATAGAAAGTCCAAGAAACTAGTAAAATATGCTCACAGCATTCTGCTTTGCTAAACAAAATGGGAAAGCTTTATTCTGTAGCACATTAAACTACAGGGTGGTCTTTAAGTGAAACTGGAGAGCCTATCATTTTCATATTAAGGGAGGCACGGCAGTGCCTCCCTTGTTAAGGACGGTCAGTAAAAAACACATTCCACCATGTTAAAGTGATAATTGGGGAGGGGTCATTCTAACAGCCATAAAATCGAAAATGTTTCACCAATCTCTCTGAAATTTACAGGTGGCAGAAAGAAATGTTTGTTTTACATTACCTGAAAATTTCAAGAAGATTGGTGAAAGACTGAGGGAAGGAGAGCAGTTTAAAGTAAAAAGATTAAAGAATCCCCTGAATCCAAAACTGAAAATTGAACTCAGGGCTTGCGACCATTTTTGCGCAGCTGTCCTTACCTTCAGGGAGCCTTTTTCATTAATCCAATGGCACGGTCTACTTCCTCCCGTTGTAGCGTAGGTGGAACTGCTTTTCTTTTTTAAAAATTCGCTTAAGTGGATTTTATTAAATTAAAGCTGTGCCTCTTTAAGAAATCCAGTGGCCATTTTGATTACGGCACACGCTCAGTAGAGTCTCCCCCCTCCCTCCTGCATCAGCTACAATGGCTGCTTCCTCTAGCAAAGACAGTGCTGTAGTCTCTTCTCAGAAGTAAGTTCCATTGACTGAATGCAATGGTCTTACTCCCAGGTAAGTGTGTAGAAGATTGTAGCCTTTATTTTAAAAAAACAGTCTGGAACCTTTGAAGGCGGAGAGGGAGAGATGTGAGTGAGAATTCCCTCTCCTTTACAGCACTATAACTCTACAATTAACAACTTGCTTGCATGCTTTGCATGTGTGTATGTTCATTTGATTATGGCTGCTGATCATTAATTTTCATATCAATTCAATCCAAGGCATGTCTACTCAGAAGTTAGTTCCACTGAGTGCAATGAGTCTCATTCCCATTCCACTAGCTTGAAGGGGTGTTTGGATTTGGCTGTACTTCTCTTTGAGAGCTCTGTGTATTTAGGGACCAAGGCTTTTTGTAAGATAAGAGGTTAAGCTCCCCCCTCTTTTTCTTTTTCTTTTTAAAAAATCCATGTATTTGATTTTTAAAGAATTTTTATTCCTTCATTGTTATTATAATTAATAATAATAATTAGTAGAAGCAGTAATACGTTTATTAATGTTACATTTATATCCTGCCTTTTTTTCCTCTTGCAAGGAACCTAAGATGGCTTACATAATCCTCCTCCATTTTATCAGCACAACAACCCTGTAGGGTAGAAGAGTCAGTGACATTCTGAATTCTCTTAGCTTTTCTAATATTTTTTGATCAGGTTGAACAAAACTATTGTGTATTGTTATCACCAGTACCAACATCTTTGACAGGCTTAATATAGGATTCATTGACCACAGGCTATTTTAGAGCAAAAAAATAAAAATAAAAATCCAAACTTGGATAAATTAAAATTAAATTGAGCAATATTTCTAAACACCCACATGGCTATTCTTGGTACTGGGGTCAGATGTAGTGATATAAGAGGATGTTCAGACTCCATTTAGTTGATCAGTTGCAAAGAAGCTTCTCTAGTAAGGAGGAAGGGGAAAGCCCTAGACTGATCATGCTTTCAAGTGCCATATCTCCCCCCACAAAAACCCATGAGGTAGGTTAGGCTAAGAGTCTATGACTGGCTCAAAACCATCTAGTGAGTTTCTTCTGCTGCTCACTTTCACAGGAATGTAAAACAAATGTTTGGTAATGTTTGGGTGTATGGCATGTGCTACTTTTACCCTCACAACAACCCTGTAAAATAGATTAGGCTGGAAATTTAGGCCTGGCCCACTATCTATGTCTGTGTGCCTGCCTCTTTCATATATACACACAGAAAGGCATCCTTAGGTTTGTTCTTTACTTACTACATACCATAAACTATGTATGAATAGAGCTGTCACAAATGATGCAATACACTCACTTTTTGCACTTCCTAATACATTTGTTTCCCAACTAACTTACTGCTAATACAGTCATGAATCTAAAACTAAAATATGTGATTTTTACTATAGTAAGATTAAAGAATCCACATACATCAAGTGCAAATCAGAGAACCTACTATTTTTCATATTAGTATTCAAGAATTAGGATTCTTTTCCTAATTATGCCTTACACGGAGGTTGCCTTTTTCACAGCTGCCGGATCAACATTTCCATCAAGCTGTCCACCTCCCCTGCTCCAAACTCTTTCTTGGTCAGTCACCGCTAATTAGCTCAGATCCTGTTAGTGTATATGTGAAATTGTGATCCCCCAATGTGCATCACTTTACACTTGCTTACATTGAACAGCATTTGCCCTTTTCATGGCCATTCTCTCGGTATGTAGAAATCTTTATGGGAGCTCCTCACAATCCTCCATTGTTTTAGCAAGACTAAATAATTTGGTATCATCACCAAACGTGGCTACGTCACTGCTCACTTCCACTCTCATTCTAATATTATGAGAAAGGGAGAAACTGCCTCCCTATCCACTTTCTTCACAACATGCATATAGGAGTGAGCAGTGAGATGGCCAAATTTGCTGCTGACCTCAAAATATTTAGGGTTTTTAAAATGAAGCGAGATTACCAAGAGCTCCAAAAGAATCTCTCCATAGTGGGAAAATGGGCATCAAAATGGCAACAACAGTTCTACATAAGCATTTGTAAAGTGATGCACACTGGAGCAAAGCATCCCAACATCACATATACACTGATGGGATCTGAGCCTGCAGTGACTAAAAAAGAAAAAAAAACCTTGGGAATGTGGTTGACAGCTCAGTGAAAACATCAATCCAGTGTGTGGCAGCTGTAAAGACAGCAAACTCCATGTTAGGCATTATAAGAAAAGTAATTGAGAATAAAACTGCCAGTCTCATACTGCCTTTATACAAATCTATGGTGTGACCACACTTAGAATACTGTGTACAGTTCTGGTTAACTATAGAATTTAGTATCACAAGATGTTGTGCTGGCCACCATTTTGGATGGCTTGTCCTCCTTTCCATGTGGTCACCCTATAACACGACACTATTCCCCCTTCTGAAGAGGTCTGGACCTCAGACTACTAAAGACAAAGTGGCAGACCATAATAACTGTGTTCATATGCCCATTGCTTTATGAGGCTTCTGCAGGCTACCGAACAGAGAATGATCAGGCCATAAAGTTGCTTAAATGGGTCTGCCAGAAACCTGACCTCACCATTCCTGTTAGGTCCATGACCTATAGGAAATGCTCTCAGCTGAACTTGATGGAATCCCATCCTTCATCCCTTGGTTTAATTTACTGACCTCCCCTGGCTGGGCCTTGCAGGGAACAATAGGGTAGACAGAGTAGGCATACATAGCACACGCAGAGTGCTGAGAGTGGCAAATCTAAAAGCAAATACGTTGCTTTTAAAGAACCAAGGAAATTCAATGGGTCTTTTCAGTAAATATCTATGGATGGAAATGCAGCCCATGCAGGCTTGAAACTTGACAACAAACATGATCACAATCTGCTACTTTAAGATGCAAACAGGAAGAAAAAGCATGTAGCATAAAATGAGCTAAAATAATTAATATAGTAAACTGTAACTTATTCTAATTTAGGATATTTTCCTGTATCATCTTGTGTGCTTCTAGAATAAATTGGGTAGTTTCTAGTCTAGTAGAATTTTTTTTCGGGTTCTCTCCAAATACAGACATAAAACATGAAATGCTTCTTTTCATGAGTCAGTCATAGAAAGCTTTTATTTCTGGACATTGGCTATTGAAAAATTCAAATGACACCCCTCAGATTTCAAGTGAGAGAGCATAACTTCTGGGGTTCATTTATTATTTTGAAAAGTGGGTGCAACACATATCACTAGCTTTGATTTTATATTGGATGTCAAAATGGTGTGACATCCTAGCTGATGCTGGCTGCTTGTCAACTGCATAATATCCAGTCATCTGTTACACAAAGCCATGAAATTCATTAAACAAAAAATCTACGGTTTACAAAAACAATGTTAAAGCTCCACAGTTTCCAACCAAGAACCAAAAAGCAGGGAAATTGGGAGTTAAGGCTCCCAAGTAGGGTGACCATATGAAAAGGACAGGGCGCATGTAACTTTAACAGTTGTAGAGAAAGGGAATTTCAGCTGGCATGCAATTAGTACCTGGTGAAATTCTCTCTTCATCACAACAGTTAAAGTTGCAGGCACTATACTAGAGGGACCAAATACAAAAGAAGGCAGGGCCCCTGCAACTTTAACTGTTGTGATGAAGAGGGAATTTCACCAGGAACTAATTGCATACAAATGACACTGGCTGGAATTCCCTTTTCTCTACAACTGTTAAAGTTACATGAACCCTGTCCTCCTTTTCATATGGTCAGCCTACTCCCAAGCCTTAACGCCACATCCTCCCTAAGGAGGCAGAAAGTGCAAGTGAAATTCTCATTCTCCCAAAGCAGATAAACCATGAGGACAGGATGGAGAATATGATATGCAGAGGTGACTGTGGGGTTGTGGAGAACTGATCACGAACAACTTAGGGCCACCTACTTCTCTTTTTTTGTTTAGAGCAGCCCTTCCCCAACCTGGTGCCCTCCAAAGGTGTTGGACTACAACTCCCATCATTGCAAGTTAGTATGTCCCATGGTCAGGAATGCTGGGACTTGTCTTCTCAAACACCTGGAGGGCAACAAGATGAGGAATGCTGTTCCATACCCTTACCAAATACAGGGTCTCAAACACATCTCTCAAACACATCTCGCATATAGCAGCACGCTTGATAACAAAAGGGGAACTATTCATTACAGATCTAGAACCAGAGCATGTGCCAGGCACTTCCAACTTTTGGTCAATATCCTGCCCTTCAAAGAACCAATTTTGTTTTCTTAAAAATGTATTTAAACAAAATATACTGTTCATTCCCCACAATCCCTCCGCAATACATCATCTCATCAAAGCAACAGTGGAGCAGAAGAGGTTTAGTTTGGCTGTCTTGAACACCTTTCAGATGAGATTAGTTTGCAATCCTATACCTCTTGGGAGTAAGCCCTAGTGAATTCAGTGGCACTGGCTTCTGAGAAGACATGTATTGGAGTCAACCTTCTCCAGCCTGGTGGTCTCCAGATGTGTTGCACTTTAACCCTCATGTTATGTGTTATGGGGAAGACAAAAATCATTTCATAGTTAATTTTAAAATAATACTGATACATGAAAGTATTAGGTGGTAGCTCTGCCTTTGATCTCACACTGCTGAACAAGTAAGAAATAAATTTATTATTATTATTACATATTCTGCATGCCCACTAGCATAATCCTCCACTGTATGGAGTCACCACACAGAAGAATATCCAGTGACTTCCACTTGGCTGCCAGAATGGGAGAATTAATTAGAACTCATTTTCCATAACCAAGAAATCTTACTAGCCACTCATCACAGGAAGTCTGTGCAAAGGAGTGAGGATGTGCCTGGTGTAGGGTGAATGCAAGGAAAGACGGACCTGTGGCTGATGTGTTTCCCAGAGCCCATAATCTCTCTCAAGATGACTTAAAAGAACATAGGGACCAACCAACTGAGTGTAAATTGCAGCAAAGCAGACACAGAACAACACATATTTAAAGCTGCATAGATATGTTGCCATTTGGGAGCCGTCAAGCTACAATGGTTTGTCCCTTTCCTTCCAGTTGTCCATAAGTAGCAAGTGTGTCAATGAATTTATGCTGCTAATAACAGTGAAAATCACAGCATGCTTCTTCTTTTCTCCTTGAGGGAGACACTAGATTGACAATACTGGAAGAAAAAAGTGTCACACAAAGGTGTGTATATGTGTGTGTGTGTGTGTGTGTGTGTGTGTTTATATTCCACTGAACTGGCATGAAATGAGCACTGGCTGTGCAATGTACCCTGGTAATTTTCTAGAGGCGAGACACTAGTTCAGTCTCCACGTCCATTCATAGTCATTGGTTTCTCTATTGGGAGTCATTAGCTACCAGACCTGGATTGAAGCCAGTTACCTAGAGGTGAAAGGGTCTACATGCTTCCGCTAGTCCAACATCATAAAGCACCTTCAAGGCTCCAGTGCTTTGTTTCACATACACACACACACACTGAAGTTCTGTCCAACTATTGCTATTCTACCAAGCAATTAACTGTCACATCAGTTTATATATGAAGATATGCAAACATGTGCATACTTGTACATTGTTGTAAAAACTGTACATAAGTGTTAACAACTACAGCACATTTAAGGAGATAAAATACTGAGAGCGAAACACAACTTTCCAAAGCAGAACTGAATTGGCAATAAGCACAAAGGGAGAGAAAACATTGTAAGGAACCTTAAATTAGAGTGACACATGAACCGTTGTTGCTAAATAGTAGGGGTGTGCACTGGATTGGGTCCGATCAACGAACTGGATCCGATCCAGGGGAAATCGGATACAATTATCTGATTTCTGATCACCCCACTGGATCATTCGATCCAATTCAATCTGATCCAGAAAGGACCCAATCCAGATCGGAATGGATCGGAGGATCAGCAAGCGCCAGTGGGCACCCACTGATGGAAGCGGACAGCGGGGGGGCTTCCCTGGTGGGGCTGTCTGTTTCCATCGGCGGGCACCCATGGGTGCCCGCCAATGGAAGTGGACAACGGGGGCAGGGGGCTTACCTTCCAGGGAAATCTATTCCCCTCCGCTGCTGGCCGCAGAGGGGAGCGGACGTCCGCGGAAGGTAAGCAGGGGGGAGGGGGCCCACGGCCCGCTTACCTGCCGGGGCCATCTGCTCCCCTCTGTCGCTGGCCGCTACTGCAAGCAGGCTTCATGGCCTGCCCCTAGGTAGCGCGCCAGGTGATGTCATCGCCTGGCGCGCTACTCAGCAGCAGGCCGCGAAGCCTGCTCGCAGTAGCAGCCAGCGGCGGAGGGGAATGGACAGCCCCAGCAGGTAAGCAGGGGGAGGGGGCTTACCCCCCAGGGCCATCCACAGCAGACAGCCCAGGGAGGTAAGAACCATGAGGGGTGAGGAGGAAGTTAGGCCCCCCTCACCCACCCGCTGCCATTTTTCCCCATAGACTTGCATTGGGGGAAAGCTTTCTTTCCCCCAATGCAAGTCTATGGGGAAAACAAAAATGGCGGCCGATCCAAAAATCGGATGTCCGATTTTTGGATCGGGCCCGATCCGGTCTGGGGGGCCTCCGACTTTGTCCGATCGGAGGTCCTGATCCAGGTCCCGATCCGATCCGGGTGTCCGTGCACACCCCTACTAAATAGCCCTCTTTTAAAAACATAAGAATGTATTTATTTGTTCCTATTTCATTATTACATTTCTATATCGCCCAATAGCTGAAGCCAGATTAGATCAATGGATGGTTGAGAATTTTGCTTCAGTTTGGTTTGGATCAGAATTTACCAAAATTTCCAAAGATCTGCATATTCAGAACAAAAGAACTTGAGATTTTTTTAAAAAAATGTGGGAGAAACCGAAATAAACAGATAAACTGAAATAAACAGGCCCAGGGCTAAAAGTCTGGCTTTGAATCCCTGGGTATTCAACCATGTTTGAGCTCACTTAAGATTGCTCCTTATCTTTAAGAGCTATATGGCAGGCAGAGAATAGCCATACTTATTGAATGTGGCTGGTGCAGATGGGTGAGAATGTCATTTGAGGACATTCATATAGTCACCAAGGTCCACAAAATTCCAGGTATTGAGGAGAGAAAGAACTTGAGGATTTTTGGATTTTTTAAAAAATGAATGCAGGAGAAAGTGAAACTGACATATTCATCTGTTCCTAGTTAGACGAAGGTCCATCATATCCAGCATTCTCTTTTTACCAAGAGAAAGTCATAACGAACTTAAGGACATAAGAAGAGCCATGCTGGATCCATCTAGTCCAGCTTTCTGTTCAAGCAGTGGCCAACCAGTTGGCCATGAAAAACCCACAAGCAGGACATGAACGGAACAGCACCCTCCTGCCCATGATCCCCAGCAACTGGTGCACATAGGCATACTGCCTCTGGTACAGGAGGTTGCACATAGCCATCAGGGCTAGTAGCCTTTTCCTCCAGGGATTTGTCTAACCCTTTTTAAAGCGATCCAAATTGGTGGCCATAACTACATCTTGTGGTAGCGAATTCCATAGTTTAACTATGTACTGTGTCAGATGTTTCTAGGCATTCTCATCACAGCACAAAGGTGTGGTGGATCCATGCTTTCTACATGCATACACACACACACACACACGCAATTCCTGATCATGGCCCGTTTCACTACTTTTCATTAGAAGGTACATCTAGTTTGGTTCTGAGTGACTCACTTAAAAAACACCAAGTGCAAATTTTCCCTTTGGAGTGAAATTGACTTGACCAGATTCCATCTAGTCAAATTCATCTCTGCACTAAAAATTGAGTGGGGGGAATAGATTCCCCCCACCCTACTCCCCCTCAAGGAGACTGTTCCTTCCACCCCCATTTTGTTTGTACAGTTGTCAGGCTAAAGATGTTGGACTGCAATATATGTCTAATGCCACAGTAGCAACATCCCATTCACTGTGTGATTGGGGGTGGGGGGACACGATACTATAGCAGTAGCCAAGGGAAACAATAAGAATGTGTACACAAGTGTTTTTCAGGAGAAATGTCTACTCCATTGAATTTGTTAATTTCCCTACCTGAAGATCAGAACCGAAGAATATTCATCACAGCTGTACGTCAATAATTCACTTTTACTTGAATTCTAGCTCTAGGTTTTGCATCAGTGACCCCTATGGCAATAAATTCCACAGATAGATTACATATTGTGCTAACACAAATTTCCTTCCATATATATTTTCCCAGATGTAGTGGCCTCTGCTGTCTTTGAGTGCCCCCCTTGTGCTCTGGTATCAGAGTTGATCACATTGCAAAGACATCATGGATCTTTAGTCACGTAAATAACATTTTTAAAAAAATCACGGGCTAGAATTATTAGCTAACAATAATGTGCAGTAAACTCTTGTTTGTGGGAGCATTTAAGTAACTGAATGGATTTGAAATCTGAAACAGATGCAGGCCAAATTTCTAATCAAAAGCTGACCAAATCAAACTATCCACTGTATAATAAGACATCGCTCACTCTGTTTCCTATATATTTTCAGGCATGTTGTTAGCTGCATTTATTACAAAAGTTAGATGCCTATTTGGAAGCTTTCACTTCTGCGAGCTTGTGATACTTTCTGTGAAACAAGAACCATAAATCATACAGCACTGGTTTGAAAACCATGTTCTTCCAGATAACTAACACTTGTCACTAGATTGTCTAATAGAAGGGATCAACCAAAATGTGGAACAAGAGGAAACACTGAGTATTTTGGTCAAATAAACACCAAAATTAAATTACAATCCATATGACAACTGCCTTTTTGCTTTAAAAACAACTCTTCAAAATAGACTTCCAATTTCCCAGTCATGCATTATGCATAAAAAGTAGGAATAGCGAAGAAGTACATTAAAACATTACATCTTTTTGGTATTGAATTAAACAATTGGAAGAGACACAGATACTATTCTACATGTTTATAATATATTTTGTAGGCTAGATAAATATTCAAGATTGTAACTCTAACATGCCACACACTTACCATACTCTGCACGACCTATTCCCTAGTCCTTTTTTTTTCCATGTGGGACAGGTTTTAAATAAAATAGAAATTCCTCTTGCTTCTTACAGATTGCAGTTGATTAAATATTCCACTGATAAAGGGTAAGCAAATGTCAGATTCAATATAATAAAAAGAGAAATGAGAGTTCATACAAGCAGCAAAGCAAACAATCCATTTTCGTACTTTATTAGAAACATTTATTGCCATAATGACTGCATTATACTAAGCAAGCAGGTAGAAAGGTGCTCTGCACAAGATATTCTCAAATATCTTTATTTTGAGAATTTTTATATCACTAATATTTGGACAGATGTTTTATTTCCTATAATGTAGTCAGGATATGAAATGCTGTAATTTCCGCTACTACACTTGAGGATCAAAATTGTACTTGGAAGATCATGGCCTGTCATTGTGATTTCAACAATAATGGTAGACCATTAAATGCTCAATTTTTCTGCTTTGATTTTATATTCCCAATGGTGGGTTGGTTTAAATATAAGGCTGCAGAGCTCAGAGCTCACTGGCAGGCACTCTGCCCAAATTTGCGGAACACATTGCCATTGTAGTTCTCAATTATTTTGCTCCCTACACAATTTTATAGACATGCAAGTGTGATCCTGAGCCTAAATAGAAATTATGGGTATGGCCGGTTTTTCCAACCTCAGATCTATACCACTGCCCAATATTGATGGCAGGTTATCTAGAAGGTAAATGAGACGTAAGAGTAGTTTTAGCAGACAACTCTCAGCAAGAACAATGATCTATTTTGGGATCCTCTGTTTTAATTTTACTAAAGGATTTCATTTAATTAGCATTTTATTTCATATGAGAAAGTGTCAGGCACTATTCCCTTCTTCTTTAAGCCTGTGCCCCAGTGCATGTCATGAACTGAAACTAAGCTCTTTGGGTCACCTTGAGCGAAATGGTTTCTCACAACATCCTAACTTACCTCACATGGTTGTTGTAAGCTCTGTGCTGCCCATGTATGGCATTTTGAGCTCCTTGAAAGAAGAGTAGGATGCAAAGGCTATTATTATTATTATTATTATTATTATTATTATTATTATTTTAAAAAACTAAACTGGGGCTGTATGATAGCATGTTGTTCCTTGTTACCGAAATAAACTTCGTAGGCTGTTACCCCCTCCTGGGCTGTGGGAAGTCCACAGTAGCAGGAACAAAAATCAAGCTTGAACTGTGGCGAATATAATGTGTTATCTGAGAGGCAGAACTCTCTCCTACCCCACCCCACCCTACCCCACACACCCACAAAGACGTACACATAGCAATTTGCTACATAGACTCTGGAAGTCCATGAGCCCTCCAGGGGACAGAATATATAAGGGCCAAACTACAGATCACCTTAATAATGTGATGGGCCTTTGCTGCATATCCTATATCATGCAAGGGGAACCCCTAACACATGGGCCCAATCTGGCCCATGGAGGTTTGTGTCATCCAGCCCATGGAGCCATTATGGACTCCTTGAGGGGGCAGGAGTAGCCATGAAGCTTTGCCCCCTGAAAAAAATCCCCACTGTTATCTCTGACCTGTGATTGGAGGTAACAGTGTGGGACGTAGGTGGGGGATGCTTTATTCACCTCTACCTTCCTCAGTGGGAAAGGTGCTGCACAGGCAAAGCAATCATGGCTGAGCTGGTGGCCAGTGCACTCCAGCTGCCCAACTGAGCAACTTCACCTACCCTGCTTTTTAGCCTTTTCCCCATCCCACTCCTAGTCCCATCTCAGGCTTCTATACAGTATACAGTAAACCTATATACACCAGCTGCTGGGTAACAGGGGTGGGAGGGTACTGTTGCACCTGTGTCTTGCTGTGGGTTCCTGGTCAATAGCTGGTTGGCCACTGTGTGAATGGAGTTCTGGACTGGATAGACCTGATCCACCATGGCTCTTCTTATGTTCTCATTTGCATTGTAACCCCATATGCTACAGTCCCAATCCAAAAGAGCCCCCAGCCCCCAAATTAGCTATTTAATGGAAAGAAAAACAAATGTACCAGAGGCAATCATGTTATTAACATCACATCTAGTTTGGCCCGAAAATTCAAGAGAGTTGATGAGATGGGCTATCATTTTAGGAGACAGTAGTATTCCTAACCAGTGGGTGACAAGCGTGAATACAGATCTGGGTGGAAATCCATTGTGTAAGTGTCCACCCCATCAGCCATAGTAATCTGTTCCTTAATATCTTTCTTCATGTGTCCCATGTGTAATATGGGAGAAAGCATGCAGGTGACATAAAGAAAAAATTTCTGGTGTGTTAAATAGGTTTCTAGTGTATTTAACTTGGAGATTTATTGCTGAATCCTCTCATTTCATTAACAATTATCATTAAGATATTAGTCCCCCTTTAACTGGCAGTGCTCCAAAACTTGCAATTTCCACAAAGTATAGGACAGATTCATTCTGTGATCTGTAGGATATAGTATATTAATTTTCAGGATTTATCACAAGAATGTTAGGTTATTGTAAGTACAGTTATGAAGAAAAGGCGCTGAATGATAAAAGCCGCACGTCTCTTAGAGGAACCTATAAAGGTAGGGAGACCTGGCAGTCACTACTCAAAAGAAACAAAATAAAGGCTAATGTAAATAATGTTGTGCTTGTGGGAGTGTCCACTCGCACAATGCCAATTTGCTGGGGAAACAATTTGCTGGCGCAACAGGTTTCAGGGGAAACCAACAAACGCTAGAGTTGTTTATGTTAGTGTAACATGATTTACGTTAGCGGTAGTGTCCAATAGGATACTGCCTTTATCTTATTCTGTATAAATTAATACATATTGTATCAGTTGGGATCCTCCTATAGCTGGCATGAAATAGAGTTGCTTCATGATTTTTTTCACTCCTAAGTAAATTAGATAAATTAATGGAGGCACAGTCGTGCCTCCATTGTTAAGGGCTGTCAGTAAAAACACATTCCGCCATGTTAAAGTGATAATTGAGAGGGGGGGTCATTCTAACAGCCATAAAATTGAAAATGTTTCACCAACCTTTCTGAAATTTACAGGTGCCAGAAAGAAATGTTTGTTTTACATTACCTGAAAATTTCAAGAAGATTGGTGAAAGATTGAGGGAAGGAGAGCAGTTTAAGGTAGAAAATGAATACAAACCTGTCTCCCTGCTTTTGTAAATTTACTTCCGGGTTGAGACTTTTTGTGCTCACAATTTGCATAATTTCTAGAGCCTTATTAATTAATCCAGTGGTGGGGTCTTCTTCCTCCTTGACTGTAGTTGGTGGAAAGCTTTTCGTTTTTTAAAAATTCCCTTTGGTTGACTTTTCAGGACTATTTTAACCTCTCATTCAAGTCAATGAGGCGGCCATCTTCCTTCATAATGCGACACTGACACATGCTCAGTAGCGTCGCTCTCCCCCTTCCCTCCTGCCTTAGAATGTGGGGTGGGTGAGTGAAATGGCCGCTGCCTCTAGCACAGACCTTTTGAGTGAAGAAGCAGAAGAGTTTCTCTTTTCTCTTCTGGAACATGCATTCCTTTGGCTCTGAGAGTATTTTGGGCTATCTTCATAAGGCGAGTTTGCTGTTTTGCTCCCTGGTGAAGCAGGGTGTGGTTCCTCTGGATCCATGGTAACCTGATCTTCAGATCTCTCCTGGGAATAGGTGGCTATACCTTTCTTTCTATCCCCACCCCCAGCCCATATACACACAGTGCTCCTTCCCTCTTTTCTAAGAGTTTGGTCCATACTGCTATAAAGTTGAAAGCTTCAAACACTTCATTTAATTAGTTTGGGCCGGTGTTAAGTTTTAAGTACAATGTTGAAACCTTTCAAAGTGCTTCTGGGCCTACAATGTTGGTTTTGGCCTAGTCACCCTGTTTTTTTAATAAGGTTTAGAAACAGTTGAGGTGTCGTTTATTTTGCATAGTGTACACATGGATTTTCTTTCTAATCCTTGCAGTCTACACTGGCTCCCTCCTTGATGTGTTTTTGGATGCAGACAAACCCTTTTTTGTTCCAGCAGGCCTTTGGCAAATCATCTGGACCTCTGTCTATACCTTTGACTTTTAAATTGTTATGTATTTAAAATGTTTAAAATGCTTTAATATTGAAAAGTATTTAATTATATTTTTAACTTTTGTATATTTAGGCTGACCATATGAAAAAGAGGACAGGGCTCATGTAACTTTAACAGTTGTAGAGAAAAGGGAATTTCAGCCAGTGTCATTTGTATGCAATTAGTCCCTGGTGAAATTCCCTCTTCATCACAACAGTTAAAGTTGCAGGCACTATACTAGAGTGACCATATACAAAAGAAGGCAGGGCCCCTGCAACTTTAACTGGTGTGATGAAGAGGGAATTTCACCAGAACTAATTGCATACAAATGACACTGGCTGAAATCCCCTTTTCTCTACAACTGTTAAAGTTACATGAGCCCTGTCCTCCTTTTCATATGGTCAGCTTAGTATATTCCTATTTATAGGTTTTAGCTGTATATGTTTTAGTTTTGTAAGGCTGCCCTGAGGCCCAGCATTGGGCAAAAGGCAGGATACTACTACTACTACTACTACTACTAATAGTAATGTTTCAGATTTCACTTCTGCATCTGATGTTCTTTTGCATTTACTTTTCTTTATAAACCATTCATATCTTAAGACTTCTTGTGTGGCATGTTTTCATTGGTTTAACAAGTTAAAAGGGGTATTCACTGTTTTCATGCTTATGTTATAAAATCTATTTTCAACAGGCCAAGTAACTTCAAGAGTAACAGAGTTGGGGAAAATCCTCAATCTCTTTGCTATCAGAGGCACTGAGTAAGGGACCCCTGGAGATAATTTAGACTGACCCCAACCACAAAACACTATTCCCCCTTCTGAAGAGATCTGGACCACAGACTACTAAAGACAAACAAAGTAGCAGGCCATAATAACAGTTCTCATGTGGCCATTTGCCTTATGAGGCAGGTGCTCTGCAGGCTACCAAATGGAGGGACTAACAGGCCATAAAGTTGCCTGGCAGGGTCTGCCAGAAATCCAGCCTCAACATTCCTGGAAGGTCCATATTCTATAGCACCTGCTGTCAGATGAACCTGAGGGAATCCCATCCTCCACCCCTGGGTTTAATTTACTGGCTTCCCCTGGCTGGACCTTGCAGGAAACTATAGGGACAGACAGAGCAGGCATTCATAGCACACATAGAATTCTGAGACTGGCAAATCTAAAAGCAAGTGTGTTGCTTTTCAAGAACCAAGGAAATTCAATGGGTCTTACTTTTGAGTAAATATCTAGGGATGGATATGCAGCCTGTGCAAGAACTGAGTAGGGTGACCATATTTGGGAAACCAAAAAAGAGGACACCTAGTGGGGGGGGCAGGAAAATGGCTTTCTGGGGCCACCTTAAAGTCCCCAATTGGAGCGGAGGAGGGGAAAGCATGTCATTCTCACCCCACCGCACCGCTCCAATCAGGCCCTTTTCTATAATGCCTGGGAATGACACGTTTTTCCCTTTTAAGGCCTTGATTGGAGCAGTGGGAGAGAATGACACACCTCCAGAAAGCATGTCATTCCCCCCTGCCACGCTAATGGTGGCCTTAAAAGGGAAAGTGTGTAATTCCAGGTCATTATAGACTATTGCATAAAATCCCCCCTGACCCTGAGGATAGAACAAAAACCAGGAGAAATCTGGGGAAATCCTGACAGTTTTTTATTATTTATTATTGCATTTATATCCCACCTTTTTTCCGCCAAGTAACCCAAGGCGGCATACATAATCCTCCTCCTCTCCATTTTATCCTCACAATAGCAACCCTGTGAGATGGGTTGGGCTGAGAGTCTGCAATTGGCCCAAAGTCACCCAATGGGTTTTCATGGCTAAGTGGGGAGTAGAACCCAGATCTCCCAGCTCTCAGCCCAACACTTTAGCCACTAGGCCACACCCTAGTGGTCACCCTAGAATGGAGCCATGCCAAGTTGGAAGCAGATCGATTTGTGCCTTGATTTTTAGGATATTTTTTTAAAAGTTTGACTTCAAATGTTTTCTAAAATTCAAGGCATGAACCAATCTGCTTTCAATTTGGCATGGCTAAAGCCTTACTTAAGAGGTACCATGGTGCCAAGTTTCATCTCTTCATCTTTACTTTCTTTTTTTTTAATGTACCGCTCAAGGCCCTAGACCCCAAAGAGGAGTATTGGGTTTGAATTTTTAAAAATTCCTAAAACTCAAGGCATAAACAGATCTGCTTCCAACTTGGCATGGCTCAATCCCTACTTAAGAGCTACCATGCTGTCAAGTTTCATCCCTTTATCTTTAAAAATGATGGAATTGTAAGCATTTTAGTTAATTAAAAAAATTAAATTGAAGTTTTAAACATTTCTAAAAATCAAGGGATGAACGGATCTGCTTCCAACTTGGCATGGCTAAATCCCTACTTCAGAGCTACCATGGTGCCAAGTTTCATCTCTTTATCTTTAATTTCATTTTTTAAACTTGTACTTCTCAAGGTCCTGGTCCCCAAAGAGTTTCTGTTTCAACTTTTAAAAATTCCTAAAAATCAAGGCATGAACGGACCTGCTTCATACTTGGCATAGCTATATCCCTACTTAAGAGCTACCATGATGCCAGGATTCATCTCTTTATCTTTAAAAATGAGGGAGATGCAAGCATTTTGGTTGATTTATTAATGTTAAAAGTGAGTTCAACACATAACACTAGTTTTGATTTTATATTGGATGTCAAGATGGTATAACATTCTGGCTGATGCCAGCTTGGTTGGCAACTGTATAATATCCAGTCATCCATTACACAAAGCCATGAAATTCATTAAACAAAAAACCTACGGTTTACAAAAACAATGTTAAGGCTGTACAGATTCCAACCAAGCACCAAAAAGCAGGGAAATTGGGAGTTAAGGCTCCCACGCCTTAATGCCACATCCTCCCTAAGGAGGCAGAAAGTGCAAGTGAAATTCTCATTCTCCCAAAGCAGATAAACCATGAGGACAGGATGGAGAATATGATATGCAGAGGTGACTGTGGGATTGTGGAAAACTGATCACGAACAATTTAGGGCCACCTACTTCTCTTTTTTTGTTTAGAGCAGCCCTTCCCCAACCTGGTGCCCTCCAAAGGTGTTGGACTACAACTCCCATCATTGCAAGTCAGTATGTCCCATGGTCAGGAATGCTGGGACTTGTCATCTCAAACACCTGGAGGGCAGCAGGACGGGGAATGCTGTTCCATACCTTTACCAAATACAGGGTGTGCCCAATACTTTTCTCTCACACACATCTCACATATAGCAGCACTCTTGATAACAAAAGGGGCACTATTCAGTACAGATCTAGAACCAGAGCATGTGCCAGGCACTTCCAACTTTTGGTCAATATCCTGCCTTTTTTTTTCTTTAAATGTATTTATAAATACATGTTTTTTTCTTTAAATGTATTTATAAAAAATATACTGTTCACTTCCCACAATCCCTGCACAATACATCATCTCATCAAAGTAACAGTGGAGCAGATGAGGTTTAGTTTGGCTGTCTTGAACACCTTTCAGATGAGATTAGTTTGCAATCCTATACCTCTTGGGAGAAAGATCTAGTGAATTCAATGGCACTGGCTTCTGAGAAGACATGTATAGGAGTCAACCTTCTCCAGCCTGGTGCTCTCCAGATGTGTTGCACTGTAGCTCCCATATTATGTGTTATGGGGAAGACAAAAATCAATTCATACTTAATTTTAAAATAATACATACGCATGAAAGTATTAAGTTGTAGCTCTGTCTTTGATCTCCCACTGCTGAACAAGTAAGAGAAATCCTTTATCTGATATTCAAGAAACAGACATCCTATGCCATGTGTTGAAAACTAATGTTGATGTCTGAAGGGTTATCTGGATTAGGTATTCAAGATTCATTCATTGTTGTTTCATTTGGTTTTGACAGGTTATTTAAAGTGATGCAGCTCTTTTGTAGTTCCTTGATTGATCACATATCTTAATGCTGGAAAACATCATACTTTAGTACAGATGTGGGCAGAAAATAGATCTATCCTGATGATTTGGACATCAACTCGCGGCATTCCTGATAACTGCCCATGCTGATAGGGGCTTTTACAAGTTGAATTCCAAAACATCTGGAGATCTACATTCTGCCTTCCCTTGTTCTTGAACAACATTTCCCAACCTGGTGCCTGTCAGATGTGTTGGGTTGCAACTCTCAACATAAGGAGATGCTCTAAGAAATTAGAAGTAGCTGGTCCTAAGTTGTTCATCATCATTTCCCACAACCCCACAGTCACCTCTGCAGATCAAATTGCATATCTAGATTTTTGAGATGACAAGTCCCAGCATTCCTGACCATGGGACATACTGACTTGCAATGATGGGAGTTGTAGCCCAACACCTTTGGGGGGCACCAGGTTGGGGAAGGGCTGCACTAAACAAAAAAAGAGAAGTAGGTGGCCCAAAGTTGTTCGTGATCAGTTTTCCACAACCCCACAGTCACCTCTGCATATCATATTCTCCACCCTGTCCTCATGGTTTATCTGCTTTGGGAGAATGAGAATTTCACTTGCACTTTCTGCCTCCTTAGGGAGGATGTGGCGTTAAGGCTTGTGAGCCTTAACTCCCAATTTCCCTGCTTTTTGGTGCTTGGTTGGAATCTGTAGAGCCTTAACATTGTTTTTGTAAACTGTTGGTTTTTTGTTTAATGAATATAATAAATATAATCCTGATCAGAATCTGTATAACTATTATATGGGTTGGACAGTTCCATATTGAGGCATGCGCCTTGAATCCTGTACAATGGGAGGGTGAAACCTTTTTTTTTTTCAGCCAAGGGCTGCATTCACTCATGGGTAATCTGTTGGCAGCCGTATACTAGTGGTGAGCAGGGCCAGAGACCAAAGTGGGTGGGATTACCTTTTCTCTCTTTCTGTCATCTGCTTTTGTCTCAAGTCTTTCTTTCTGCCACCCCTTCTCTCTCCCTCTCTCTCTCTCTCTCTCTCTTTCTCTCTCCCTCCCTCCTTCTTTTTCTTTGAAACTCCACACCCAGCAGGCTGCAGGGAGGAGGACAGATCTCTCCTTCCAGAGACCGGAACTGATCACTTCAGGAGTTATCTCAAATTTAGGCCAAAGTTCGAATGAAATTAAGCCAAGGACAGCAGATTGCTCATCCCTACATTTACCTGAGAGCAAGGCCCTTTCTACACCATAGGGGTATAGAAGGAGGGAGGGAGGGAGGGAGGGCGATCCCAAAAGTACCTAATATACGCCATCGGTGCACAGGGACCAGCTGGGGTTCATCCCAGGCAAACAGCCTGGTGTAGAAATAGCCCAAGTCTCATTGAGCTCAGTGGGGCTTTTGTCTCAGGAGGCATGCAGAGGATTGCCCATCATGAGATCCAAGCACGACTCACTGGTTTTGAATTCACTAAGCATTGCGGTGAGACAATAAACTTCAGGATCCAGATGGAATGTCTCTGACCAGCCTGAAAATCTCCCTAGCTTTATATTAAACCACTACACATACACTTCTATATTGACAAGTCTGTGTATTCCCTCTTCTTTTCCCAAGCATGGGAAAATAGCAGGGAACCATAAAGACCCTGAGATATGGCGAGAACATTGTAATTATATAATCACTGAAGAAACAAGACAGAGAGAATCTTCCCTATATTTTCTAATGAAAACAGTGGGTAGCAAGCCATATAATTCATACAGACATTTGTTCCACACAGGTTCAATTATAAACAATTCTTATAAACAATTGTGTCTCTTGAGAGTATGGTTTTTCTTTTCTTTTGCTTTGCGATTTGTTTGGTGACTTGGTAAGGGAATGGATGGGATAACCCAGGGATGTATGGGTTATTCTATTCCCACATTGTTGACCAACTTGCAATGAAAACAGATAAAAATAATGTTTTTTCAGTGGTATATACATCTATTTTCTACCATTGTTCAGCTCCCAAACCCCACATTTCCCAAATATCTTATTGTTCTTTTGAATGTTTATTTTTGTAATCAGTTTAACTAGGTCACCTCCCTTCTTTTCACTCCCATGACATACCATAATGAATGGATTCCTTTGTAAATAAGGAGCAACATCTGTGCAGCCTATCAAGTTAAGGTAGTGTAAAACTGATGGATGCAGACAATGAAAACTTGACCATTACCTGTAATACACAAAGAGGTGTATTTTTCTCTGTAGTCTTTAAAGTACAGAATGATTTCATTAAAGTCCATGAAAAATACTGGGTTAAATAAGATTTTAGCACCTACAAAACAAAGAAGAATTTAATATGAATTGGTGACTGTGTTTAGTTCTCCAGACATTTCCTAAAAAGCTCAATCCATACTGCTTTATAGGTCAAGCAAGAAGGCTAGAAATCCTATTGGAAGGTGGGAAAGGGGGAAGCCCATCACCAAATGTCAATTGTTGACCATACTCCATATTCCTTTCTGTGTGTAAGAGCACAAATCCTGTTATGTTATTGTGAATGGGAGAAGAGCCATTGAAATGAATTTCATTCAGTTGTGACTAACTAGGGTAAACCCATTCATTCAGTGGGTTTACTCTTAATAGGACTGTTGTATACTACCCCAAATTAGCCTAATTCCGACAATAGAAAAGCTTTGAAAGCAGTATGTCAATTAGGCAGATTTAAGCAAAACAAACTATAATAAGAGACATTCTGAGGCCAATGAAATCAAGTAAGAATACTGATAAAAACAGAAGGCATGAAAATGCAAGCTTAGCTCAAAATACTTAATTGATGAAAGCCTTCCAAATCTTTGACCATCTTGCAAAGGTTTCCAAATTTTTCTCGCTGCTGCTTGAGGTATCCTGCACAACCCTTCGTGATCTGGAAAGTCCATATTTGGTCACTGTCTTGTGTCTTAAGTCATCCTTAAGATTAATCCAACTCAACTCCTGGCTCAGTATTAGGGTGTTCTACTTTTCAGATGACAGTCCTCTATTTGAAAGGCTATCTGAGGACAGCTCTCTGTTTGAAGGCTGTCCAATAAGGTGTTTGGGAAATTTGGGGTTTGGGAGTTGAACAATGCTAGAGAATAGATGAAGAACATTATTTTTAGCTGTTTTCATTGCAAGTTGGTCAACAATGTGGAAATAAAATAACTCTCCCCCTCGCCCGCAGGGTTATTCCATCCATTCCCTTACCATGTCACCAAAACATCCCAAAGCATATGGGCTGTCCAGTCCAAATTGGTAAGCAGGGAGATCAGGGGACTTGAAGATATCCATCCACAGTTCCCAAATGTGAGTAGACTGAGCAGCCACACAGCTCACCTGGTCACATTCTTCCCCACTATGTTGAGATATATCGTATTTCGATTGTAATGGTAGTGATTATTTCTAAATTTGCATCTATACATATCAGTTTAGAATATATAAATTCTAGGAAAATCTGTGTCATTTTTGGTGATGCGTTTCATCTTTGGCACATATGTGTAGCAGATGTGTAGCAATATGTGCTAGACATGTGTATGAAATTTGAGATCGATCCCTACAACCCTCGATTTTCTATGAATTTTTTAAAGAGCGTGCTCCTTCTGAAAGTTGAGGCCCAGTCAACCAGCTTTCAGAATGAGCATGATCTTTTAAAATTTCATAGGAAATCGAGAGTTTGAGCAATTGCTCTGATTTTTTTCCACAAATGACCAGCCAGATCCCATCTTCAATGTCCCACAAGTTTCAAGTTTTAAATCTTTAAAAATGAAGAAATTACAGGGGGGGGGGGGCCTTTTGGGGGACTCCCTATAACTTTTTAATTTGAAAAGATAGAGACATGAAACTGTTTGGACATTGCAGATGGGATCTTGTTGGTCCTGGCTCCCCAAGTTTCATGTCATTATCATTTCAAATAAAAAAGAGGCCCAGTCAACCAGCTGTCAATAAAGTTGCACGATCTTTAATAAATTCATATAAAATTGAGGTTTGGAGGGATCAATCTCAAATTTCATACACATGTCTAGCACATGTTGCTACACATATGTGCCAAATTTCAGATCAATCCCTCCACCCCTGTATTTTATATGAATTTTTTAAAAATCCTGCAACTTTTTGACAGGGCTGAATGAACGCACGTGGCAAGCTGTCATTCTGTCCTGTCAGAACTTAAACAATCTTTAATAAATTCATATAAAATCAAGGGTTGGAGGGATCGATCTCAAACTTCATACACATACTTAGACATACCCATAAGCACTGTGACCAAGTTTCAAGCCTCTAACTTTGAAAATACAGAAGTTATAGGTTTATTTATATGGCAGTCCGGTAATCTGAAAAAGATCCGATATAATCAGGCTGAAAATTTTCAGATCGGATATTTATTGGAGGTTTTTCTATCGTATCGTTATCATTAATCAGATGTCCGATAATGACCGTATTGTATAGTTATCGGACATTTTAATGATACTATACACATCCCTATTCAGCACACAGGGCTAGAGCCAGGAAGTTAAGTATGACATCAAAAGTGGAACCAATGGGGGCCTCCCTGTTCCTCTTTAATTACATGGACCCTCTTCAGGCAAGTAACATACGAAGAGGCCTTATAATAGATCTAGTTCTATGCTACCTATTTCTTAAAGAGCCTAACCCTGCAAATATAATTCATAATCTTAGTTTACATGCTGCACTACTGCATTGCATGCATGCAACCAATAGTCAGGGAAGGACTGTAGCTCAGTGGAAGATCACATACTTTGCACACAGGTTCAGTCCCTTGCATTTCAAGCTGGTAGGGCTAGGAAAGACTCCTTTCTGAAACCCTGGAGAACCACTGCCAGACATTGTAGGCCATGGGTGGGCAGAAGATAGATCTGAAGATGTTTGGAACCTCAACTCCAGGAAGCCCCTGACAGCATGGCCAATAATCATGCTGGGAGTTGAAGTACAAAACATCTGGAGATCTACTTGCTGCTCACCCCTGGTTTGAATACTGTAGACAATACTCAAACCAGATGGGTCAATGGTCCCATGTTCCTAATTACCATAAATTGTCACATCTAAATATGCTTGTCATATTTTGAAGGCCAAGCATTCTCAGCCGTATTTTGCATGCCTCCTAGTAAACTGTAATATATTCCTAATTAGATCTGACATTTTCTAACATTTGAGCATTTCCAATTTGTCGTCTTAAATCTAGAAGAAGGAGCCATTGTCCTTCTCCATGTTTTTTGCTTCTTCTCCACTGCAAAAGATAGAGATAACTGAATCAGGTTTTTCCTTCTTCCCTGAGCAGTGTCTGTCCCTAATGGACCATTGGTGCCACAATCTGCAACAGAAAAGAAATAATCAGTGTGGCAAATTCTCCCATTGATCCAGCAATTGAGCCACTTGTACCGTCTACCATACGAGTGTCAGAGAAGTAAGGAAGAGTGTACCTCTAGGGAACGTAGATACTGAAATGTCATTTAGAGGGAAAGCACATGCTCCAGTGAAAGCAGCAGAGAGTCTAGGTGGCCTTAAAGATTGATGCTGTTGCTGCTTTAAAAGAACAGACCCAATAAAGATTCAAGAGTTTTCCTTGGGCTTCCACTCTGCAACCTCTGCTGCTTCACAGCAATCAAACAGAGAGCCATATTGCAGATTACACTGAAGTGGGCAAAGCAGAAGCGTATGTCCTTCACACTTCCACTGCTCATGCATTTGCAGCCACATCCAGTATGATTTGCATATGTTAAGAGATCTAGAAGTTGCCCAGGCCATCTGGGTTTCCCAGTTCTTTCCATGTATAGTGGATTACACCAGAAGATAGAAAGCAGCTTCTAAGTGGGCTGTCTCACGTGCAGAAGCTGGTACCAGGCAAGGCCAGTTTTATAGGTCAACAAATGTGAAGCTGTCTGGTTCTTGCCAGATCGCTCTGGTCTCTTAGATAAGAGCGCAATGTTAAGTCTCTCCAAAGAGCTGAGAAGCTTTCTCCAGATTGGAATGTTGGAGCATCATTTAGGGATGGACAGACTCACCTGTGTCCGATTTGTCAGATGTTTGCCCCACGGCCATCCACCCCTGCTCACAGCACTATGCCAGCTGCCCCCACTCACGAAACCCGGGGAAGTCCTGGACCCAGTCAGGTGCCTATGACATCCCTACTAAGGACTCCACATCAACACACCATGGATATCTTGTAAAACCTGGGGAATATATGCCATTCACATTTCTGCTTCTTGTTGTTTTGTGTAATGTGCAAACCTGACAAAATTGTTTAGACAACTGGAAATTCGTTCCTTGAATTTGTCCCCAAATAGAAAAATCAACAAACAAGCAAATTGTTATACTCTTGAATCCAAAGACACATGTCCCTTTTCATTGGCCCCTAATGTCCTCAACTACTCTCCCATTTGCTCAGCATCAGAGATAATCTCCAGCCATTCTCCTGGATCAGTCTTGAGGGCTATGCATGGAATTTTGCAATATTTGCATTTCTCTACACAATTCTGAGTCATTGCTGTTTCCATTGTAATGAAGTAAGTGTTGGTATAGTGTAGTGGTTAAGAAAAAGAAGTAAGCACTGGAAATCCCTGCTTCAAGTTTCACCTCATTCGTGAACTCACTCAGTGGCTTTAGGCAAGCTATTATCAAGTCTCACTCCTCTTTCTATATTATTGGGAAAATATTGACCTTCCCTGCATAGTTCTTCTAAGGCTTACTGAGGTACTGTTTGAGTGCTTCGGTAATGTTCGAGCACTAGTAATGTAGCATCTTCTACATTACTTGTGAGTATGCGGGGCTAAATCTCTAGAGAGACGCTATTGTAAAGTAAAATACTTTACTTCATGGGCTGAACAGTGTGAGGCTGTTGCAAAAGGTCACCCCCCACAATTTGCTTACCTATTCACAGGGGGAAAATTTGGAGGGTGGGGGATGAGATAACATTCTTTTCACGTTGGGGGAACTTAATAGTTAATGCAACTGACAACTGGCCACCCTGAAACTTTGAAACAATTCCCCTCCCCCAGAAATAATACCCCAGTTCCCCCCCCCTCCAGATTCTCCCATACACACACTTTTGGTCAAAAGCTCTCAAATAAGAACTTTTGGCTCAGACTTCATTTTATAGTGTGGTTGAGTTTGAAAAGAACCACTGCATGATAGGACCGTAAGAAAGGAAACTGCAATGGTGGTCAGCTGAAGCAAGTTACAGTTAATATACAAGTCCTAACACTGAAGATTTTTGAAGGACCGAGCCAGCCAGATGTGTTTCTATTATGGCGGTGCAATAGGCAGAACTCAACTCATTCAGGCTTGGCTGATGAAGCAGAGCTTACAAAGACCATGAGCACAGACCCTATACCATTGGATTATAGTTATTAATGTTTTTCTTTGTGTGGTTAACCATTTTACATTATATCAGAGATTGAATTTACTTTCACTCCAAGGATCCTGTTTGCTGTTTCTCTCTATTTTTACAGTAGGGTGGATTTGTACATTCAATCTAAACATCCTGAAACTTAGAAAAGTAAAACTTGGAAAAGTTGTACAACACTTCATAATAATAAAAACAGTAATGATGATAACAACAACAACAACAACAACAACAACAATAACAACAACAAACAACTAACTTGTTGTTGTCATCATCATTATTATTATTAATCATCATCATCATCATCATCATCAGGTTTAATGAATGGTTCTGACATTTGTGGGTAAATTAATTTAGTAACTCTTTTAGCCTTTAAGTTGTGCCAAAACAAATAATATATGTTCTTCTGGTGCAGCAGACTAACACAGCCCCTCCAGGGCTGGTTCTGCAAGTTTTGCAAAAAAAAGAGGGAGTTTCCAGGTTCATGAACAATAACCTTACAAGTGGAACCTGAAATAAAATATTGCTGCATAGTGTGCTTCTGTTCAAGATTCCAGACAGCCAAACATGGGCTGCGTTCGGACAACATGATAGTCAACGGTTGGGTAACAGCTGTTTATTTAGGGCGTACTCCCCCACACAACATGATAATAATCAACCATAGTGTGGATTAGGATCAGCATTGAGTTGACTATTAGTTCATACTGAGTTGACTCACTCATCTTTCCCCTCTCTCCCCCCTCAGTTCTCCCCTAGTATTCCGTCAGCCATTGCTGCTGAAAATCTATCCAGCCAGCTGGACTAGAGTGGCACCTGTCGCTTTGACCGCTCTTGTCTTGCGACTCTGTGGCTGACAAAATAACCAATGGTGGCCAAGGAAATGACCGATGGTGCCCTCCACACAACACAATAACCAACAGTGGTTCAAATAGCCAACTCTGCACAGCGTTGGTTATTTGCATTGGTTATTTTGGCCAAATAACCAACCGGTGGTTAAAAAACTCCCTCCACGCAACATGATAACCCACTATGGGTTAAATAACCAACCATTGACTATTTAAACCTCCATTGGTTATCATGTTGCCTGAACCCAGTCATGTCCTTTTCCAAAATACTCTATTTCATTTATTCTTTCCTTCCCCACAACCCAATTTTTCTTTCTTCTCCACAACAGTCAATCCACATTCCATGTTCACTGATCATGTTCTGCCCTCATTGAGCTGCTTGGTAACTCCACCCTGTAGGGTTATTTTTCTAAAGTTTGTGGACTTTGGCAAAACATGGGGGTTCTCTAAACCTGCTTATACCTCCCTCTGATGCACGGACAGAGCCATTTTGGCTATATAGGGACCCACTCTTGGAGAATTAGTTCAACACAAGATATATGAAGTCTATGAAATCCTTTCATTCACGTGTTTTGCTTGAATTTTTTGCTCCTTTGACTTGCTTCCATGTGAACTGTGGTTTGACATCTTGTGACCAATGAGGAAGGAAATCCCTTGGCCAGTTGGGCTTTTTAGCACAGTGTATTCAAGCACGGCCATCTTGATTTCAACACTCAGGCTGCGATCCCAACACACTAACATGGGAGTAAGTCCCACTGAATGCAAAGGGGCTTGCTTCTGAGTAGACATGTATAGGATTGCACTGTCAAACTATTAGAAGAATTCATACCCTCCCTGATATGGGCCACTTTCTACATTATAGCAGAAACATGGTTGCCATGGGAAAAAGCATGTGCATGATAGTTGATCTGCAATAGTTGCCATACCATCTGCAAAGGATTAATCATGTGGATTGGCGCTATGATATTGCCAATCTCCATGCTAATGGAAGACCTTTTTTCAACAGCAATCATGTAGCTAACATAATATATGGCTCTGAGGTCTTGGACATTAGGGGTGTGCACAGACCCCCCAGATCGGATCGGGACCCGGATCGGGACCTCCAATTTTGTCACGGATTGGACAAAATTGGAAGCCCCCCGGACCGGATCGAGTCCGATCCCGATCCAAAAATCGGAAATTTTTGGATCGGCCGCCATGGCGGCGGGTGGGTGAGGGGGGGCCTAACTCCCTCCCCCCCGGGGCCATCCGCTGTGGACGGCCCTGGCAGGTAAGCCCCCTCCCCCGCGCTCCCTACCCCCCCCGGGGCCGTCAGCTTCCATCCGCTGGCACCCGCGGGCGCCAGCGAATAGAAGCGGACAGCCCTGGGGGGGTAAGCCCCCTCCCCCCACCCCCTGCTTACCTTACAGGGACGTCTGCTCCCGTCCGGCGCCGGCTGCTACTGCCAGCGGGCTTTGCGGCCTGCTCCAGAGTGACGCGCCAGGTGATGTCATCACCCAGCGCGGCACACTGGAGCAGGCCGCGAAGCCCGCTGGCAGTAGCAGCCAGCGCCGGACGGGAGCGGACGTCCCTGTAAGGTAAGCGCGCCGCTCCGTGCGCCCCCCTCCTCCCCTCCGTGCACCCCCTGCTTACCTTCCAGGGACGTCCGCTCCCATCCGGCGCCGGCTGCTACTGCGAGCGGGCTTCGCGGCCTGCTCCAGGGTGGTGCGCCGGGTGATGTCATCACCCGGCGTGCCACCCTAGAGCAGGCCGCGAAGCCCGCTCGCAGTAGCAGCTGGCGCCGGATGGGAGCGGACGTCCCTGGAAGGTAAGTGCGCTGTGGACAGCCCCGCTAGGGAAGCCTTTTCGGATCGGTTCGGATTGGATCGGCCGATCCAGCTGTGAGATCGGAAATCTGATAATTTATCCGATTTCCCTCTGGATCGGATTCGGATCGTGGATCGGATCCGATCCAGTGCACATCCCTATTGGACATGCATCTTGTATGGAATCATGATGCTCTAGCGAATAAATCCAGTTCTTCATATTACAGGGCTGCAGAAGGGGAATGGGAGGAGGTGGCCAAATGCCCATCATCAGGCTCTCCATGGGTTACAGAAGTGGTGGAAAGGAAAAGCACCAATGATAGTTGAAGAACTGAAAGAGACTGGCTCTGGTGCTGATGTAAATACGTTATTTACATTTGAATAAAGGATGTATTTACATCAGCACCAGAGCCAGTGTCTTTCAGTTCTTCAATCTCCATGGGTTACATCCATAGACATCAGCCACTCACACACACACCTTGCCTTTCCCCCTGTATTTTCATGCAAGTAGTTCATGTTGCATGTGGCCACACTTCCCAAGGCCAGCTGAGTCATCCCCTGCCCACATCCCCACTATAATCTCCAATCTCAGAACAGAGGTAACAGCATCTATTCCTCCAGGGGTGATTCCTCTGGGGACAGCAGATTGAAGCCAAGCACCCCTTCCCCCCACAGATAACTCAAGGAACTCTGTGGGACAGATGCAGAACTAGGCCAGACTAGGCTCACTGGCCAGATGCTCAGAATTCATTATACTCCATAATAGTCAGGAGTTCTGGGATCCCCAGGGTCTGAGTTTTAAACCCAGCCTAGTGTTCTACCTTGGGCCATGATTAAGCCACCTGTTTTGAGTTCCTGAAGAAAATTGAGGTATCCAACATTGGTCATTGTAATTGTTAGTCAGCATGAAGCCTCTAGATTGGCCAGTCCTGACTTCTCCAGTACCACAGGCCTTAGGATAGATCATTGAGAGCTGGATTTACTATGCCAATGCCTGGTTCTTGATAATAATGAATTCTTAGTGGGTTTCTGTGTGCCTATCTGCAAATATTTATTAGTTATCGCACAGTGTGAAAAACTCTAGAAACCCTCCAAAGGGTACAAAACCTAATGTATATTACTTATTGTAATGGGATGCAGTCATATAAGCAGTTTTACACAGGTGTTAGGTTTTAAGTTGGGTCCAATGAGCCACCCAACTATGTGTAGCTTAGAATGTTAAAATACATTTAGGTTGAATCAACTTCATAAGAAATCTAACTCAAAACACCAACGTTTCTGATCCCCATCCAGGTCTAGGTTGGCATCCACAATATGCAATAAAAATATTTACACATTGACAGAGTTTGAATTGATTTTTATTTTATTTTTTGTAAGTCAGAGGAAACATTTCAGCAAAAATGTAGCCTAATCTTTTTTAAAGTTGTATGCTATTGGGGCAGTTTAATTCATATTGATTTCAGTATTTGAAAAGTAACATGTCATGGCCCTTAGATTTAGCCTCTATATGGCAGCTTTGGTTAGTGTCACAAAATGCATGGTATAGCTCAAATCACAACATACTTGAGCTGTACCATGTCTTTTGTGATCCACTTCTATGAATCTATGGAGAGATCTTGGAAGAAGAATATTTGAGTGGGAAGAAGAGGAAAAGCAGAGAACTGATCTGGTTTCATTTCTCTCCATACCTGTCCTCCTCCACATACGTTGGAGTAGGAGAAGGAACATCCAAGAATAAAAGAGTCTCCTGTCACACAGCCAAGATTCTCAAGCTGGCCTTTGATGACCATGAACCTATAATTTATGATTTACTAGTCACCCAAATGTCATCATGATTTAAAGCATCAAAATTCTGCCAAATAATTAGCAGAGCAAGAAACCTAGAATATCTACTCTGGGGCTATGATTAAATTATCCATTTATGGATTTTAAAAAGAAAAGAGACTAAAAGTATTTTATAGTGTAGTTAAAAAAAATCATTGCATGACTCCCTCATGTTGAACATTTCCTAATGTCAGAAGCAGGGTGGATGACACCGAAATCATAAATCCAATTGATAAATGTTAAAAATCACTTTAGCCTGTCAACTTACTAGAAATTCAATAAAATGGCAGGGTAGAATTTATTTGTGGGATGTATATAATCTCTTTACATATGCATATGATTCCCGATTACCTTGCATAGTAAAAAGAAAGAAAGAGAAAAGAATGAATGCAGGGGAAATGTATACTCTCATCTACTAACAGAGCACAATTCTCCAGGCATTAAAACATTGAGGAAACCATCTTGTATCAGGATAAGAATACTAAGAAGGGGGAGCTAATTGGACTGCCCAGTTACAGACAGGGTAGTCATAATGATCTGGCCTGAACATCAGTATACAATGTCCTCTGGTGATTGTCTAACTTCATTAGTCAATTCACTAGCAGAAGTGCCATTCTGCCACGCCCGGCCCCTGGCCTGGGCATTGGGAGGCTTTTGCAGGGGGCGGAGTGAAAAGACATGTCCGCTCTGGATTGGTGAGCGGAATATGGTGCCACTCAGAGGGGAGGGGTGGAAGGCTATATGAGAGAGAGCCACTCTCCCCTTCCTCCTCTTTCTCCATGCGGCTCCCTCCCTCCCTCCCTGTTCTCAGTGTGGGTTCACCGGTTGCCTATTGGGGCCGAGTAGGATTTTTTTACTCATGTTCTGAAGTGGAATCCCCAGCCTAATTGGGTGGGGGATGGTATTTGCGGGTGGGGGGGCTAGGAGTCGTGGGGGTATGCCCTGATTGGGGCATAGGAGTGGTGCCACTGGGCGGGGCTGCGGACGGGCGGCTTAAATTGCCGCCTAACGGTCCAGCCCGCTCTCTTCGTTTTTTGGCGCAGCTGCAGGAGGCTGAAGACAGCGGAGCTCCAGCTGAGGCGGCTGCGGAGAGCGGCGAGGGACGAGCAGGAGGCGTTTGGCGCCTGGGGCGAGGGCCTCTCTTTCGACGGACGGCGAGAGCTTTGGGGCATTCTGCCCCCAGGTTGACGGGGACAGGACGGCTGGCCCCCCCCTTCCTCCCTCCCCTTGCCTGTGCGGACTGAGGGCGCGTACGCGCCCGACGAGAGGGGGTTTCCCCCTTTCTTTCTGGCTCCCGGCGGCTGCTGGCGGGATCGCTCCCGCGGTCGGGGCCGGCTTGCAGAAGGGGACTTGGTGCGGCGGCTCTGTGGGGCGCGGGCGGGACGCGTCCCGGCCTTCCTCCACTCATTTCCTGGGAGCGGGACAGGCGCAGACGCGCCTGGTGATAAGGGGAAGCTCGGGCCCGCCGGCGGCTGCTGGCGGCAAGTTCCTCTCCGCTCAGGGGGGGGAGGGCCTTTGGCTCGACGGGCTGCACCGAACCTTTTTCTCTGCCCCCTTTGTCTCTGGCGCTTGGACGGGCAGCTAGCCTTGTGGGGCTTCCAGCCCAGCCGGCTGCACCGGGGTAGGCCGCGGTAGGGAGAGAGACAGGGCGGCTCCTGCAGAGGTGGATGAGCAAGGAGCAGGGGCCATTTTAGGGGTGGATAGCTTGCCCTACCTTGCGGGTCTCGGATAACTGGCACTATTAATCGGCCACAGGGTGGTCGCAGGGCACCAGTGGGTGGGTGTGGGCACTTAGTTAATAGGCCCGTGCCTCAATTTGGGAAGGAGGGCAAGGTGGTGGCGACATGGTGGCTAGTGGGCCCCCGGTCACAGTTTGAGCTGTCCCGCGAGTGGCTGCACCTCCTGCAGCGGCCTTCAAGCAGAGCCTCGTGATTTATTGGGTCTGCAGGGGGAGCAGGGTGTTGCTAAGTGTTACTACTAATTGGTCACCAGGTGGCGCTAGTGATTATATGAGGTAGCTCCTGGCCTTCCCACCAGGTGGGGGCCATTGCCTCGAATATTTTCTGGAGCGAGCTATTTTCAATTCAGCCGCCAGGTGGCGCTATTGCACTACCTATTTTCTTTTATCTATTAGTAATTCTTAGTCTGTCCATAGGGTGGTGCCTTTTTGTGCTGTTGCATTGTTCCTCCAGTTCAGTTTTAATAGGCAGCATGTCATCTCGTAAGGGCCTAGGAGGGAGGAAGGGCAAAGGAAAAGCCGCGCGTCCTCCAGCTAAAAGGCCTAGTGTTCGGAGCAACTCTTCCTCTGACGAGGAAGTGAGCCCCGAATTAACCGTAATTTTGGCACGATTGCAATCCCTGGAGGAGGGGAGAGGCATTGGGCCTAATGCGGCAGAGCAGGTTCAGACGGTTTCGCGGATCACCTCACAGCGGGTAACTAGGCAACAAAAGTTAGAGAGCATGTTGTCATCCATTACTTCCAGGTTGGATGCGGTCGAAGCTTCCTCCAGCCAAGCAGCTGGCAGTCTGGTCCCTCCGGTGGTGGCGCATGGCACCCAGGCGACGGAAGGTCAGCTAGCACGACCTTCGGTGTTACCCCAGGCCGCAGTTCCTAGCATGTCATCACAAGGAACAGGTGAGCCGTTTACAAACACACTAAGTTCCCCGGTGCAGGCCATGGGTGCCTTTCCCCCGTGGGGATGGTTCCCATGGATGTCTGGGATGGCTTATTCCACACCACACGGGGGCGGTTCCTTATTGGGAACACCGCAAGTACATATTACGCCTCCACCCGTTTCGGGTGAGAGTGTATCGGCACCAGCGCAGGGCTTTGGGGGTAGCACTGACTCGGCATCAGGGCAGCTCACCGGGCAGCCTTCTAATTTGGATTCCTCTGCAGTCAATCACGGTAGCACGGTAAGTGACACTAGGGCGACATTACAGGTTACAATGGACGCTGCTGTACAAACACCGGTCAACTTAGCTGCAGAAACAGGGGTCGTCACGACAGGGGGGGCATCTGCCACGCAGATGCCAGCTGTAGTGGCGGCCTGCGCAGAGGTGTGGCAGGGCCCTGTTGGTTCTGTTGCTGCGTCAAGTATAGCTGGCTCGGACCCCTTAGCAGGGGCGGAGCGGTCAGCAATTCCCACGGGGAATACGGCTGCTCCGCTAGGCTACCATCTCTTACCAGCTACTAGGGATAAAATCCTTAAAGGGGATTTTATTGATATTTTCTCTTTATTGTTTCGTGAACCTGAGAACGTAGACAAGGATAGAGCGGCAGAGAGGGAAGCAGAGAAGCTGCGGAAAAAGAAGGTAGCTAGGACCTGGAACAATTGGTTACCAGGTTTTTTAACATATATGGGCGTTCTGCAACAACGCTTCCCGGCCAAGGGATATATACTCACCAAATACCTCGATATCATTTATCGGGCGTATAGGGAGTACGAGGGCGGGGCCTGGTTGGCCTATGATGAATCGTTTAGGAGAAGGGCCGCCTTTGACCGCACGCTACAATGGGATATTAAGGACAACGACTTGTGGCTGCAATATATGACGCCGGCCAAACCGGGTCAAGGGGATCGAGCGGATAGCGGCCACCTGTTGGAGAAGCCTCAACCCGCCACCACCTTGAGTGGGTCGGCGGGGCGGGGGGTTCAACTCCGTCCGCCCTGTTGGGAATTTGGCTCTAGGGGGTTTTGTACACGATCACCCTGCAAATACAGGCATGACTGCCTTGTTTGTGGCGGCATCCACCCAGCACATAGTTGCCCGTCTGGCAAGAGGGGCAGGGGCAACTACCGGGGGGGATCCAATTTCAGGAAACCAGGGGGTCCAGGGGGACAACAGCCGCCTCCCAAAGGGGCCCAGCCCAATTAAACTGGGACCCCTTAGGCGATTGCTGGCACGTTACCCGCTTAGGGAAGAGGCTAGGTATTTAGACGCTGGTTTTACTGTGGGTTTTAGGATTCCATATGAAGGGTTAAGGTTTGCTTCCATAGCAAAAAATCAGAAGTCCATACAGGCTATGGATGCCTTGGTGCGGGAAAAAATTGCGAAGGAAGTAAGTTCGGGGAGGGTACTGGGCCCTTTTGATACACCGCCCCTACCCAATTTGCGTGTGTCTCCTTTGGGCATAGTACCAAAGAAGGCACCTGGGGAGTACAGGTTAATTCATAACCTGTCCTTCCCCAGGGGAGCGTCTGTGAATGATGCCATTCCAGAGCATTTATGCTCTGTTAGATATGCTTCATTCGATTCGGCAGTAGCCTTAGTGCGCAAGAGTGGAATAGGCGCGTTGATGGGCAAGTGTGACATTAAATCCGCGTTTCGCATATTGCCCATCAATCCCCGCGATTTTGACCTTTTAGGTTTTTGTTTCAAGGACCAATTTTATGTAGATAGGGCATTACCCATGGGATGCTCCATTTCGTGTGCCATGTTCGAGAAGTTCAGTTCATTTTTGGAATGGGCGTTACGTGACAGGACTGGACTTGTGGATGTGGCTCACTATTTGGATGATTTTTTACTCATAGGTCCTGGGGGGTCTAACCAGTGCCACTTCCTGATGCAACAGTTTCAGGAGCTGGCGCAAGAATTGGGGGTCCCTTTGGCACAGGAGAAGACGGAAGGCCCCGTTACTACCTTGCGTTACCTCGGAATCTAATTGGATTCTGTTGCGCAGTGCAGTAGATTGCCCCAGGACAAGATGCAGACACTTCTACAGAAGCTGCATGTGTTGATTGGTTCGCACAAAGCGACACTGCTTCAGTTACAGGAGATAGTAGGGCATTTAAATTTTGCCTGCCGTGTCATAGCACCAGGGAGAGCTTTTATCAGGCGTTTATGCACAGCCATGCAGGGCCTTCGCTCACCGCGCCATAGGGTCCGCGTGTCAACCCAGATGCGACAAGACCTGATCGTCTGGGTCTCGTTTTTACATAAGTACAATGGGGTGTCATTTTGGCGAAGGGACCTGCTTCTCGAAGCCGAGATGCAGGTCCATTCGGACGCCTCGGGTGCTCTGGGTTTCGGTGTAATCTGGCGGGATCGGTGGTGCGCGGAGAGATGGCCATCAGACTGGATAACTTCCGGCGTCTGTAGGGATCTGACTTTTTTAGAGTTTTTTCCCATCTGTGTGGCAGTGCATATATGGGTTAAAGAGATGGCCAACTCGGTGGTCCATTTCTGGTGCGACAATCAAGCCACGGTGCAGGTCATCAATACGCTGACCTCACGTAGTCCCAGGGTGATGGGGTTAGTTAGGGCATTTACGTTGCATTGTTTGTCCCATAACATTTGGTTCAGGGCACGACACGTGCCGGGAATCAAGAATGATATCGCTGACGCTTTATCGCGTCAGCAGGTTCTGAGATTTCGGGAACTGGCTCCGTGGGCGCGGCCACTGCCGGAGATAATGCCAGCTGCGCTGTGGAAAATTGGAGGGTCGACATAGAGTAGGCCATGTGGCAGTCCGTGGCGCCTGCCACCAGGACAGTCTATGCCAAGACAGGTAGGCAGTTCCAACAATTCCTGTCCTCTTACAATTTGAGGGAGAGCTGGCCTATTCCGGTCGACCAGATCTTGCAATTCTGTGCTGCATTGCGCAAGTCTGGGTTAGCGGCCCGCACCATTGGGAGTAAGATGGCTGCGTTATCCTTTTTAGCCAAGATCCGTGGAGTAGCGGATTCCACCATGGATGAGAGGGTTAAACGTGTAATCAAGGGTTGGTCTCGGATGACGCCTAGGGCTCCAGATTCGAGGATTCCCGTATCTCCCGAAGTACTACAGGGACTGAGGGCGACTTGGGTGGAGCTTTGCTCCTCTCAGTACGAAGCCTTGCTTTTTCATGCGGCCGCTCTGACGGCATTTTTTGGGGCCCTTAGGATTTCAGAATTAGTAGCAGCATCGAAAACGGATAACTCGGGCAGAGCGCTGCAGTATAGTGATGTCACCTCTTCTGACTTAGGTGTCTCTATTAGGTTGAGGTATTCCAAAACGGATCAAGGGGGAAAGGGGGCGGACATTGCCTTTTTTCCTGCACCAATGGCAGAAATATGCCCTGTACGCACGCTGAGGTCATTCCTCGGGAGCAGGGGAAGTGAGGCGGGATTCCTTTTTTGTCACATTGGGGGATCCCCTCTGACCAAGTTCCAATTTTGGTCAGTGACAAAGCGGGCGCTGGAGCACTTGGGTCTCCCGGCTGATTTGTTCGGGACGCATTCCTTCCGGATAGGTGCTGCATCGACAGCGGCCAGCGCTGGTTTTTCTCCCACACAGATTCAAGCCGTGGGGAGATGGCAATCCTCTGCCTTTAAGGCATATATTAGAAAATTGCCTGCGATGCAATGAGTTGTGGGGTGCTGACATGCTCATGTTTAATTTTAGATACCTGGAGACCGCAGACCCCAGTGAATGTGATTATATGCGGACACAGCATGGTCTTTTGGGCTGGACGGCGAGCGTCTTCCTCCAGCTTTGGGACTCAGCTGGGGCTGAGTCAATGCGCTTCTATTCTATGGCTGGGCAGACGAGGCATGCGGTGGGAGCGTCTCCTGCCCACTTTATTCCATCAGCGTGCCAGCCGTCCCCCCCCCCGCAAATACTTATCATCCATTTGGGGGGGAACGATTTGGGCTTGCTTAAGGGCAAGGCCCTGATATTACAAGCTAAGGCCGATTTTGAGATCATTCGGCAGCGTTGGCCAGACGTGCTGATCATATGGTCATGTTTGTTGCCCAGGCTTGCCTGGAGAGAGGGTAGCGACCCTCTGGCGATGGAGCGTGCTCGCAGGAAAGTTAACTCTGAAGTATTTAAAGAGTTATCCAAACATGGGGATGTCAGTATTCAACATCCTGACATTGTGCGTTCCCGGAGGGAGCTGTATCGTCCGGATGGTGTGCACCTTTCGGACTGCGGCAATGATTTCTTTTTGGCAGATCTGCAGAAGGGATTGAGGGAAGTAATAGAGGCCAGGTGGGGGGGGAATGACTAATCGAGTGGCTTGTCAGTCCCCATGGCGGTAGGTGCGGGCATCCTTAGGGCCTTTTTTCAACTGGTGAACATTCTCAGGAACCGTTGAGGTAAAGGGTAATACCTGACGCCCACATCTGGGAGCCCCGCGGCACCAGATCAGGGGAATAAGGTTTACCTTTGAGGCCAACTCTACTCACACGCTCGGAGCACTGCGGCACGGGTGTTGTGACAAAGGAAGGCCTCCCAACCCCAAATGGGGTATGACCAAGGGGTGGCGAACGTGGGATGCCACCCGGAGGTCAGAGAATGGTTCGCCCATTCCCAAGATTTGGCCTGGAAGAGGCCAAGAGAGGATGCCCACATAGGTCTTATCCCTTGCTGCAGATCTTGAATAAAAGTGGCCCATTTTATACCCAACTTTCGTGTCTCGACTCTTTATTTTGCACCCTACACTCCGCAAGTGGAATCCCCAGCCTAATTGGGCGGGGGATGGTATTTGCGGGTGGGGGGGCTAGGAGTCGTGGGGGTATGCCCTGATTGGGGCATAGGAGTGGTGCCACTGGGCGGGGCTGCGGACGGGCGGCTTAAATTGCCGCCTAACGGTCCAGCCCGCTCTCTTCGTTTTTTGGCGCAGCTCCCTCCCTCCCCTCCCTGTAGACAGTATGGGCTAGCCGGTCGTCATTAGGAGGCCAAGTAGGAATTTTTCACTCTTATCCTAATTTGGTTAGGAGTTTTTTCGCCTACTTCATACTGTAAGACAGATGGGGAGTATTAAATAGGTGGATTTGTTCTAATTCGGTCACTTTAATTTGGCGGTAGGTGCGGGCATCCTTAGGGCCTTTTTTCAACTGGTGAACATTCTCAGGAACCGTTGAGGTAAAGGGTAATACCTGACGCCCACATCTGGGAGCCCCGCGGCACCAGATCAGGGGAATAAGGTTTACCTTTGAGGCCAACTCTACTCACACGCTCGGAGCACTGCGGCACGGGTGTTGTGACAAAGGAAGGCCTCCCAACCCCAAATGGGGTATGACCAAGGGGTGGCGAACGTGGGATGCCACCCGGAGGTCAGAGAATGGTTCGCCCATTCCCAAGATTTGGCCTGGAAGAGGCCAAGAGAGGATGCCCGCATAGGTCTTATCCCTTGCTGCAGATCTTGAATAAAAGTGGCCCATTTTATACCCAACTTTCGTGTCTCGACTCTTTATTTTGCACCCTACACTCCGCAATTGGCCATGAGTTTTTTCGCCTACTCCACACTGTGAGACAGGTCAGGGTGTATTTAAATAGGCAAATTGGCTATGCATTTAACTTGGTCACATTTTCAATCTGGCAGATAGGAAGGGGCATCCAGAGAGGTATGGATAATTGGTGAGCATTCACAGGCACTGTTCTGGTGACTGGTAATTCCTGAGGCTCCCAGCTTTGAGCCCCGCGGCCTGGCTTGGGAGATAAGGGTTACCTTTGAGACCAACCCTTCTCACCTACCCAGAGCCATGCGGCCTGGGGGGAGGCGACACAGGAAGGTCTCCCTCCCTGAAAGGGGCAGCACATGGAGAGGTGGAGTTATTGCACCTACTCACGGGCTAGAATGGCTCGCCCGAAACGGGGAAAAGAGGGGCCTGTGGATAGGCCTATACTGGATGCCCCTTAGGACCCCCTTTGCAGATCTTTCAATAAATGTGGCCCTTGTTTAAACCCATTTCATGTGTCTCGTCTCTTTATTATCTCCATCCATCTGCAAGTGATCTTAGGAAAACTGCTATCTGTTAGCCTGAGCCCTTTTCTCTCCCTCATCTGCAATCTGGAGATATTAATACTGCTGACTTGAACAGTTATTGTAAAGCTGAGATAACAAATGCAAGATGTTTTGAGCACTCATAAGCTCACAAATTAGTAATAGTAGTAGTAGTAGCAGCAGCAACAGGATCAGTAGTAGCAGTAGTATTTCACCTACTAGATTCTTGCAGGAATTGTAACATTATTCCAGTGTAAGGATTCTAGACCAGGGGTAAGCAACCCTTTGGGGCTGTGGACACATTTGGCAATTTGAGAAACTGTCATGAGCAGCACCATCTCAAAATGGCTGCCATGGGAGGTGTTGTAAAGGGCAAATAACTTGCCCAAAAGACTGAGTAAAGAGAAGAGTTAGGGTCTGAACCCCAACATTCTAAACAACACCTTTGAACCCTTGGTTTTCAGCGCCCACAGAAATCTGTTTTGCAGCAATCCCAGCTGCTGGTAAGAAAATGTGTTAATTATTATTATTTTTAAGTGGGAAGAGTAGGGCACTTTGGCAGATGCCAAGAAAGGTGTCCAGGGGTGAACTGGTGACCACGAGTACCATGTTGCCTATCCCTGCTCTAGACAATGTAGATCAGCCTGTCCATCCAGTCAAATTTCATATCCACGAAAACGTATTTTGGCACATTGAGATACTAAAACTAAGATTTTGTGTTAAGCTTCAGTCCACATGTCCTACTGATGTGCTCATCTACATATGTCAATCCACGTTGATGTGCGCTGATAACACGCCACCATAAAGCAGTCTCACCTGTGTTGTCTGCTGGCATGAGGTCAGCACACAACAATATGTATGTCTTTCGAAACAAACCTTCAATGCCCAATAAAGCTGATTGGGCACCTTGGGATTCAGATGAAGTCTCTCCATATCCTGCCAAATCGTCTAAACAACTAAGGGCCAAACTAGAAGTGACATTAGTTTATTTATGTATTCATTCATTCATTCATTCATGCATACATACATATATAAATAATACATAGTACATACCTATGTATTCACACATACATACATTCCATTTATAGGCCAACTTATAGCAGGATCGTGAATTACAATAACAGTACAATAAAATGCAGTAAATAAAACACAGCTAAAGAGTCAAAGAGGCCAATTTAAACCCAGAGAGCAGGGATATACAACCCACAGCATTAAATCCATTAAAAACAAAGAGCAGGTAAATAAAAACAGAGCTAAAACAGTACTAAGCCACTACATACATTAAAAAGCCTGGGAAAATAAAAAAGGTATTTGGCTCTATAAAGGCCTTTGTCTGCACATAAAAATTGTTTCCAGAGAGACCTCACTGGGACAGCATTCCATAGCTGGAATGGGCACGGCCACCCACTATACCTCATTTGGCAGCGTCACTCGGAGAAGTCCCTTGGATGATGACCACAAGGCACAAGTAGGTCTATACGGTAAGAGGCAGTACTTCAGGAATCAAGGTTCCAAACTGTGAAGGGATTTCGAGGTCCAAACCAGCCATTTGAAATGGGCTCTGAAATGAACCATCAGTAAAGCTGATAACGTACTGGCATACTATGTTTGTCACTTTTAGTTCCACTTAGTACCCTCTCGGCCATATTCTGCAAACAGCAGAACATTCTGTACCAGTCATATTCCAAACCAATTGAATGCATTCTATTTAACATGCACATTTTTTTCAGTGAAAATATCTGGGATGGAGAGGTCTAAAAGGATCAGGATTGTGAAAAGCGAGAATTTAACCCTTTCTCTGCTGCTATGATCCTGTCAAAATCCCTAACGCTATTTGCATTTATTCCCAATGAAGAAAGCAATGTAGAGAGTCAATTTTCAATGGATTCATGGTTGGGGGACAGGTTATTATCATCTGCCCCATCCATCATGATTCCAGTTCTGCTCACCCTCACAGCAGCTGCACATTAATGTCACATGTAGCTTCTAACTGTTGTGTCTAAACCTGTTCTCCTTGGATAGGGAGAAGGCCTGCCAGACAATAATTCAGAGTCAGATTCTGAGGCTGAAAAGACAGCACAAGAGGTGTCCCAGTCTGTACCAGGAGTGGGGGAGTTGGTTCCTATGGCCTCTTCCTCAGTTGAGAATGAACTTTTGCCAGCTCTTATCTCTGATGGTATAAATAATCCCCAAGCTGAGAATCAGGCTTCTTCCGAGGAGGAGGACATGGAAAACCTGGGCAGGATCTACACATCGTCCTCGATGCGCCCTCCCTGCGCCACAAGCCGCTTCCGAGCGCTTCACCCCGCCTAGTGTGGCTCAAGCCTCAGAGGCTCTGCCCGCGCAGCCGCAGCCGCCACCCTTTCATCCAGGCCGGTCCCGGGGAGGGAGGAGGGAGGGGGGAGGGTTGTAAACAAAAGCCAGTGATTGGGAGAGGGATTTCCAATTGCTAGCTTTTGTTTACAACCCTCCCTCCTCCCTCCCTGGGACTGGCCTGGATGAAAGGGCAGTGGCCGCAAGAGCGCGAACAGAGCCTCCAAGGCTTGAGCCACACTAGCCGAAGTGCAGCACTCTAAAGCGGCTTGTGGCGCAGGGAGGGCACATCGAGGACGACGTGTAGATCCGGCCCTGGTGGATGTGAGTTTCTGTAGGAGAGAAATGCAGGCTGAGACAAAGGAAGGGCAGAGGAGGATAGCCCGGGTGATTGCTCGGAAATGGCTTGGTTGGAACCAGTCTTCCTGAAGTTAAGGCATACTGAAAGAAATGGGCTTTTTCTTTCCTTGAATGAACAACTGGTTCGCTTACTTTGCATAATCTTGCCTAGAGGATACATCCCCTAGAACATTTAGACTCCCGTCAGCTGGAAGAAGATATTTATTGCCTGAATAAAGCTTTGTGGATTCCATGGCAGACCTCTTTATTGTCTTCAAATAAAGTGATGGGCAAGAGGGACATGACACTAACAACCCACAATTTCTGATTATCCCATTGACCCAAGACACATCATACTGCCTTTATACAAATCTATGGTGCAGCCACACTTGGAATACCATGTACAGTTCTGGTCACCATACTTAAAAAAATATATTGTAGAGCTGGAGAAATTGCAGAAAGGGGCAACTAAAATGATCAAGGGGCTGGGGCATCTCCCCTATGATGGAAAGTTATGACAGCTGAGATTGTTTAGCTTGGAAAAAGGAGGGTATAGGGAGACATGACAGAGATGTACAAAATTCTACATGGTGTGGAGAATGTGGATGGGGAGACATTTTTCTCCCTCTCTCAAAATACTAGAATCCAGGGTCATCCCATGAAGCTTATTGGTGGGAGATTCAGGATACATAAAAAGAAGTATTTCTTCACACAGTGCATAGGTAAACTATGGAAGATACTACCACAAAATGTAGTGATGGCCACCAGTTTGGATGGCTTTAAAGGAGGTTTAGATGAATTCCTGGAGGAGAGGGCTATCAATGGCTATTAATCCTGATAGCTCTGTGCTACCTCCAATAGCTGAGGCAGTAAACCTTTATACACCAATTGTTGGAGAACATGGGTGGAAGGATGCTGTTACGCTCATGCCCTGCTTGTGAGTCCTGTTCAAGAGCTGATTGGCCACCATGTGAACAGAAAGATGGACTAAATGGACCCTTGGTCTCAGATAACATGATTCTTACATTGGATAATTCATGCCAAACAGTGCCAGTCTTGAGTGAAAATATGAGCAGTCCAGGATCATATCTATCCATCGCTGAGCTTTCTGTCACTGGCCTGGGCACATTATCTATCTCTGTGAGGTTTATGAGATAAGGATATATTGTGATCAATTGTGAACAGGGAATCAATCTAGAGCAGGGAAAGAAATCTGAATGAAGCAAAATAAATGCATCTGAAAACAAAGGCTCACTTAAAATTGGAATAACTGCAGGCACATATCAAACTCTTGAACCTGTATCAGTTATGCATTAATAGCTGTATCCAGTCAATGCTTAATACTGTTGCCTGAATAGACTATGGGGAGACAGTGCTTTTAAAGTCCTATTCAGACAATGTATCTAGAGGATACGTAGGCAGCTTATGGCTCCCAAGATGTTTGGGCCTAACTAGAATAACCAGTGGTGAGAGATCATGGGAGTTGTAGGCCAAAACATCTGAATGGCCACATGTTGCTTACCCCTGATCTAGGGTGACTAAACACATAGGTCAGGGAGGGGTGGGGATACATTCACTTGAATGCTTGCATGGAGATGCCTGCAATTATACACATGTAAGGTCCATTCAGCCATTCAACTGAACACAGGCTGGGGCACAAGCCTTTACCTAAGACCTCCATAGCGACAGGGATAGAGCAACAATACATGTTTTAAAAAATCAGAATTTATTCCATGCTGTGCAGCTTGCCCTGGAGATTCACAAAATAATGGTATCCTGAGCAGCAGCTGTAGAAAGGGACTACTGCACAGTATTCCTTTATTTTTCCGCATCTCTTTTTACATCACCTGTCCCATTTAACGCTTTATATTAAATTCACTTTTTCACCTCACGTAGTGGGACTTTGGAGAGGTATGAAATGACAAAAATACAGCTTTGTTTTCTACTTGAGTTCTTTTCTGTGCACCTTCCTCTGGTGCCTGACTCTCTTTCCAACTCCATCAGCATATCCAACAGAGCCTGGGGCAAAGCTGAAAGAAACACCCAGTGCATTCAATTTACAAACAGAAATAAACACCTTTTCAGCAGGTTCTACATAATCACTAAACAAAACCAGGGGACCAAAAAAAAAACCCCAACCCCACAACGTTTTTGATGTCGCTGCTGTGTGACTGTGACCCTGTCTTTCCTTTAAGAAATAACACTATTACCTAAAGATGTCTAGCGCTGGGATCTCAGACAGAATCGCAATTTCCTTTCTTGTTTACTAAAAAGCTAATATTTTGGTTTTTGTGTCACACCTAAGCATATTGCTTTGCTGTGTTTGTGCCACATTCTATTCCCTTGTTCAGTGGGGAACACACACCTGCTCTCTCTAAGGATCATACCTGCGCCATGCACTGAAAAGAAAGCCATTTCACGGTGCCAGGTATTCTCAGCTCAAACGATACTGAGTCTGGCAGAAGCTGAGAACTTAGTGGAACAGCAACCGAGTGGGTGAAAATGGATCAGATATGAAAATGTCTGAAGCAATAAATTAACACACAGCGGGGGGGTGATAACTTAATCTTGTCTAGTCCAAACAGTACCTGACACCCATTATTGTTATAGGAAGTGGTGCTCTGTAATGGTACTGGAGCGAAAATGATCATTCCCCAGTGATTTGAAGCACCAGAATAGGTATGTAATGCGATTCCTCGAAGGAACCTATAAGGGGATTTACACTTATTTTGTGCAATGAATCTAGGTTAACCTGCCAATGTAGTTCTCTGACACGTTTGCTGGATTTTGCGTTCTGACTAGCCTAAATTTACACAACCTATCTAGACTTTACACATTAGTTGAGCTAACAAGCTTAGGTGCACACACACACACACACACGCATCTGTTCCTTTTCTAAAGCAATCTCTTTGTGTCGGTATACGCACATACATTATTTTACAGTGACACGACTGACCTGTAAAAGTGAGAGAAAACCAGAAAATTCCACTATGACAGGTCCAGCTTTTTTTACACATCCGTATGCATCAATTCCCATCTAGAAAAGTAGGATGCAGTCCCAGAAAAAAAAAATAACACTACAGCGTTATTTATTATTTTATCATTTATAGTCACATTTATATTTGGATGTGGCCAGGGGCTCTACCACATGACGTAGAGGAGGCTGCCTCAAACAGCAGAATTTAGGTGCATCATCATCGTCCCTGAAAGGATCATGTACATTCTCCAGAGTGCTTAGGAAGAGCCTATCTACACAGAACCTTGGTATGTTTTAAATAGTATTTTAAAATAGGTGTGTTCCAAAACGTCTTAGGCCACATTAAGGAGTACTCACGTTACAGGAGAAAAATTCTTCAGTCTTCAAAGCGGTGTGTGCAATCTCACACACCTTCTGTCCGTCTCTATTTTGTTTTTACAATGAGTTTAGGGCAAGGCATTGTGGGCGCTGTAGTTCACTCACCCGCTTCCTCCTTAGTTCCCCATTCATTCCCTAGCTTTCAATGAGTTTAGAGCAAAGCATTGTGAGCATTGTAGTTTACTCGCCCACTTCCTCCTTAGCCCCTCTTTCTTCCCCACCAATCAACTGCTAAGAATTTGGGTGCCGGTAAACGAAGCACTGCCCTCACGAATCACAAATGGTAAGGAAGGACACATTATTTTACTTAAAACGCTTTATTAAAAGTAAAAACCCTTGTATATAGCTGAAGTGAGTTTTAAAAAACCTCGGGTATACAACGTTCAAGGGAGTGCATCATGTGGCCCAAAGAGTTTTCGTAACCCTTATAAAACGTTACAAAGCTAGAGTGTAGATTGGCTGTAAGCTCACCCAACCACTAAAAGAGCCCTCTTTTTCAGAAAGTAGCCAGAGATTTAGAAAGGAAAGATTCTTCTAGATGGATGGTGCCTAGAGCTACCAAACAAAAGACATTGTGAGCTATTCCTTCTTTCTCTCTGTAACAGATTTTCTTTAGTAAAAAAAAAAAAAAGACAGAAGAAGCACTTGAAATATATGGGAGGGTTACAAATGGAAGATGCCATATGCCCCGCGCACAATTCTGTCCATGAGGCAGGGCAACTGCAGAATAAACGTCCCATCTGGAAGCACCCGAAGAGAGCTATAGATACAGAGATGCTATGTAAAATCAAATTGAGAAGACCTACAACTCCCATTATCTAACTGTATGTTTCTCCACAAAATGCTTAACATTAAGTAACTAGGTTAAGTAAATTTGGGGATAATGCATTCAAAGTTGGGCAATATACTTTTAAAGCCTTTCTGACCTCTCTCTCTCTCTCTCTCTCTCTCTCTCTCTCTGTTTCTCTTTCTCACTCTCTCTGTGGTTTATTCCAGGAAAATAAGTTCAGGCTGTTATTTCAAATTGATGGCACACAAGCAAAAACGTTATAGCCAAGTATTTTATTGCCAAATTAAACGCCTTAGCTATTAAATACATTTTATTTGGTGTTTTTCCCTAACATGTGTTCAAATTCTGCTTTCAGTCATGCTTATGTGAACCTAGGATAATCATATTCCCAATTATATTATTATTATTATTATTATTATTATTAGCTTTGAGTGTCATTTTCTTGATAGAAAGGCAGGATGCAAATTGAATCACATAAATAAATGAATAAATAAATAAATAAATATTGTTATTGTTGTAATTATTGTTATTGCTATTTATTCTGGTGAGAATAATAGCCAACATATCTCAGTGTGTGTGTGAGAGAGAGAGGGTGTGAGTGTGTGCATGCATTGTCACAACTCAACAAGAAATGAAAACAAGACCCAGAAACTAAATGTTGTTTATATCATCCATTAATATAACAGGATTTTTTCCCCCATCATCCTGTTCCGGTTAATAGAATACTGGTTTTTTTTCCAGACACTGCATTGCTATTCCTGAAGTAGAAATATCCATTCTCACAAAATTAGAAATTAATAAATTGAAAATAAAATCAACAAATGATTCCAGTAGTACAGACACCTCTACATCTCCCCTCTATTCCTTAACAAATAGTGAAGATGAAGGCTCTCTTAACATGTTCAGGATCTTCTCTGTGCATGCAATCAATGTCGGGATGGCAGGCAGTAAGAAGCTCCACTCCCACCATTTGCGAGTTGAAATGCACTTCTGCAATGTGTGCATACATACAGAGGTAAGGGAGGGTCCCATGTGATTTCGAACCCTGTTTTTTCATGGCTTCAGATCACATTGAGCCTGGCCTAGGGTGACCAGATTTTGGAAACCAAAATCCCGGTCCCCCCCGCCACCCCCCCACCCAAAACAAATCCCCCACCAAGCCACCCCCCCCAAAAAAACACCAGCCTGGACCTACCAGGTTCTCTTCCTCCACCGCCCGCGCCAGGTCAGCCGCCGCCCCCAGGTCCCCCGCCGCCGCCGGGTCTTCCTCCACCACCACCAGGTCCTTCGCCGCCGCTGCTGGGCTCATAAGGCCAGAGCCCCAAGGAGGCCAGAGGCCGCACGGAAGAGACGGGAGAGGGCCGGATCTGGAAGTGATGTAATGGGCCCTCTCCCGCCTCTTCCGTGCGGCCTCTGGCCTCACGAGCCCAGCAGCAGCAGCGAAGGACTTGGCAGTGGTGGAGGACCTGGCGGCGGCGGACCCGGTGGCGGTGGCGGCAGAGGAGCCCGGGAAGTGGCCACCCCAGCAGGTAAGTGCCCCCCCTTGTGCCTCACGCTCCGGAGGGAAGTAGATGCTCATGCAGATAAGGAGCGTGAGGCGCGAGGGGGGGCACTTACCTGCTGGGGCAGCTGCTTCCCGGGCTCCTCCGCCGCCACCGCCGCCGGGTCTACCACCGCTTGTTGCCACTCGCTGCCACCGCCGCGTGACCCCCGCCACCCTGGTTTTCCCCCGCCGCCCCCCGGTTGGCCCAGATCGGCCTAGGTTTCCCGGTTAGGACCGGGAAACCCCGGGCGATCTGGACACCCTAGCCTGGCCTACACATAGGCACTCGTATGCACTGACACACATTGCAGATATGTATTTCAATACATAGGGGAATGAGTTTGCTGCTCAACATCTGCACATTCATTCTACGTAGAGAACATGGAAAAAGGCTGAAGTGAGCATGGGAAGCACAAAAGTCAAGGTAAACACAAGATTTGACTTGAAAGTGCAAGAACTCTCTGGGGTGAACTTTTACGTTGTTGGCCTTTCTCCTTCTAAGCCTCTCACCCTGCTCTTTCATAGCTCCAATGTGCCTTCCAAAGCAGATACGAGTGATGGCTGCTGCTGTTCCCAGCAAGCTTCAGGAGCAGGAGACAGTGTAGCCTTGAATTCAAATTTAGTCATTCATAAAAGTACAGAAATAGCCTCCCCTCCCTTGGACTTAATTGGAAATACTTCTGAGGTAGCCAGAATTATTCCCATTTTACAGTGGGGGGAACTGAGGCAGTTCTGTTGGGGAACTGTTCACCCAAGGCCCCACACACAATGGGTCCATGGCAGAGCTGGAATTTGGACTTAGACTGCTTCTCTTTGCTAGACAATACTGAATAACTTAATTAGGGAATGTGCCTCTCTGAAATAATCTAAACAGAGTTGGAATGAGAACATTATATTAAGAAGCCCTTAATGATGCCAGAAACATATAAAGAAGAAAAGCAACATATTCCTCAATTTATCTATTCCACCTCTACCCCCCAATGCCCCCCACTCTTCTGTAGAATTCTCTAGAAAAGTTAAACCCTTGCTTCCAACTCTGGGTTGTCTCTTCAATGACAAGCCAAAGTTCCTGGTTTGCACACAATGCTAAAAAATGCATAGACAATGCATCCCTGGATTATTTAACAACTCCCGCTTGCAGCAGGAGTAATCAAGCAGCATGTACCAGCATGCTCGCCCACTCACTCCTGAACAACCCAGTGGTGTAAAAACAACAACAACAACCGGGCCTTTGAGTGAACTGGGCCTTCGAGTGTTCAACCATAAAGGGATGGTTTTGCGGGAGAATTCAGAGTCTTTTGTATCTTATTCCATATTGGCGCTCACTATGTTTTTTTAGCCACTAGCGATGGAATTAAAACCAGCATCTCACCCTTGAAATTGCGTGTGGAAGAGAATGTGAAATGTCTAATCTATAATGTTACTTCTTTTTAACAATCAGGATTGTACAACAAAAAGGGTGTGGTTGAATAGCTAGCATACATAAATGATGATGTGAATACCATCTTCAATGCATGAACTTCCATTACTTTTTATCCAGGCAGAAACTATATACTAGTAATGCATTTGGTACAAGATCTTACATATGCTACACCGTCTATTCACATTATGTTCAGAAAATGGCTTAAAACAGCAGAACATTTTCTACAAGTGCTATTGTAATGCTAGAGTGGGAAGGCGGAGACTTCAGATATCTTACCTGCAGTACATTCATTTTAAAGTGTCTGCTTTCTTCTTTTTCTGACCTATTTGTTGATATCAGCCACCATGAATTAACATACCTCTGGTATATAAACCATAATCTCAAATAACCTTTCAGTTAACGATAAGTGATATTTGCAAGCAATTTATAACTTTCCACTCATGAAAACAATGTTTACTAGCTTATTAAGATTTCTTTGCTTAATTCTTTATGGTGTTTGAAGTGTAGATATTTTTATTGATTGCCTGGGGGAAAAAAACATGGGGCGTGCACTTTATTGAGCTGCCAAAAGAAGATTCGCTAGGCAGCAGGAACTATTGTAGTAAATCTGTTTCTAACCTCCCATTCCTACTGAATTTCTTCTATTACATTGCACAGCCAGTTCACTAGGATTAGCAGAACTGCATATGCTTTTGCCCTAAACTTAGTAAACTGAAGGCTAGCCTCCACTCAGCACAAACTATGTGGTAGCACTCCGAAGGCAGCTAAATATTCCAGCATGCCTTATAGAGTGCTCGCTTTCAAAATTTCCTTTGCACTTTGTTTACTATATATTCCAATAGTGTAATATTAAACAAAAACAGTGTGTCCTGTGCCAGAATGATTGATTACTACACCATGGCAAGGTCACCTCCTAGGAACAGGCTGAGTGCAGTAAGGGCTGTCTGACTCATACAGTTAACACTATATCCGCATTGTATGAATGTCACCAGCAATCCAGTGATTTATTGCTTGGAAGGCTCTGTTCAATTTTTTCTGCCTGACCAAATTGCACATTTTCTAGAAAAAGAAGCAAAAATATTTCAGCACATGGATTACCCTCAAGTCCTCATTTCTCCCACTAGGTTCAACAATCCTTTTCAAAGATGCTGATCATCAAAACCCTCAATACTTCCCTTATGTTTTCCCCCATTGCTTATCTCAGCCAAATATTTGGTAAAAATTAATTGTTACAGTAATGAAATGGTGCAGCTGGAGAGACAATAGTAACAGCTATGGGAAAAGAGTAAGGGTAGCTGGTCGCTGGGTTTACCTAAATACAATTGAAAACATGGGCCTGATTCTTATAGAGAATCTGCTTATCTAAAACAGTTAGAAAATATGTATTTGGGACAATGTCCTTTACTCATTGAGATTTTCACCCCAAGACAAAGAGGAGATGAAATTACGCTTAGAGGGAGAAAAGAGCTCACTTTTCCTTCTTTCTTTTTAAATGCTACAGTTGAAAATGTAGTGAAAAACATAGGGCCAAGTGCAACCAAAGTTAAGAACAAAAGCTAAACTATTCAACTGAAATGAATAGCGCAATCATATGCAAATTTGCTCAGAAGTTAATCCCACTGTGTTCAATGGGGCTCACTCCCTAGTAAGTCCTTAACTTTCACAGGATCGTGCCCTAAATCTGCACAAAATCGAAAGGAAGTAGCACTAGACATATGTTTATCCTAATAGGTTTACAATTTGTACCATTTTCACATTTGCATTTTTATGTTCCATTTGTGATCCAAGATACAGTTAATCAATGAGCATCACATTCAGGGAAGGTCATTTATCATTCAGGCTCTTCCAAAGAGTTCATGCATGGTCATAGACCATTCATTTGTACTGTTTTTGTTTTTGTCTCGTACATTCAGTCTAAAATTAGAACCTATTGCATTCAAGGATAAAATTACTCCAGTGGCCAATAAAATTGGACCATTTGACACAACTTAGCAACTTCCATATAACAGGATGTTTAGCAATATATAAAGTGTGCTCTCAGTCAGGTTTCCACTGAGCTATCAGTGGTTCCCCAAAGCCCCATGAATACTTTCATGTGGGACAAATAAAGGATCACTTATTAATCTGTTTCCCCACAAACCACATAAAACAAAATGGATCGGCCTACCCCAACTTGGTGCCCTCTAGTTGTCTTGGAATACAATTCCCATCATCTCTCATCATTGGACATGTTGGCTGGTGCTAATTTTAGTTGGGGAAGGCTAATATAAATTTTGTATTACCGTTTTGCTCTGCATTCAAAACTTTAAAGTAGATAAAAGTCACCACTGCACACCTAAGTTTACGCTATCATGTAAAATTAAGTTTAATGTTGAACATTGGAGGCTGTTCCATTAGGGTGAACAACTCCCATCATCCCCAACCATGGGCCATGCAGGCTGGGACTCAAGGGAGCTATAGTCCAAAACATCTGGAGGGTACCTGGTTGGGGAAAGCTGAAATTGATGGTAAGATCAGGTGGAAAGACATTTATGTGTTTATTAATGAACATGCATGATGCAAAATCCACATTCTTATGTGGAACCTATGTTTACAGAGTACTTTTGGTGTGAGTGACTCAACGAAACTTCCATTGGCTCTCTTGTATCGGTCGCTGCAAATTTCAGTTTCCCCATCTGAGGCTGCTGCAAGTATGTGAAGGTGGAACTGCTTATTTATGTTGGATGAAAGCCTGGCTGCTGTTATGAGGCAGAATTCATGTCCTGAGCTTCAAAAAAGAGAGGTAAAATATTTCAACATGCACACAGACACAAAGCAGGCTAAAACTTACCTGTTGCCTGCCTGTCTGCCTACCTGTGAGCACCTTCGCTCCAGCCATTGAATATTTATGAACATTTTAACAACTGCAGTGTACAATCATCAATAGAAAGTTCATGACCAATCACTTCAGAGAGAGCAATGAAAGGTCGGTTTGACTGGGGGGGAAATCACACCGGGGCTAGGGACAGGAGTTCCTCTATAGGAAATACGCTTTATAGAGAAGGAAGCTAAGTGAGAAGAACTCCTTAAGCAAAGCACAGGAACAGAAAGATCAGGGTAGGTGAAGGGAGGCGAGACAGTGTGAAGTGAGCTTAGAAAGATGTAATTTAAGGCAGATCTGAGGGGAGGGGAGAGGACAAAGAAAAAATGACAATAATGACCAAGAGTGGGGAAAGGAAGAGCTTTTTAGAAAAAGAAGAAGAAAAGCTTTTTCTGAGACCTAAGGACAGGAGAGGGCTGTGCCATTAACAGAAAAGACGGGAAGCTATCTTTGGCAGGAAGAAGGCTTGAATATTGAGAAGTTAAAAAGGACTAACAGTTAGGGTGACCGAAAGAAGCAGGAGAGAATAGGTAATAAGTTGAGAACCAGGAAGCTGCAAAAATAGATGACAGAAGAAGAATCGTGAGAGGAAATGTGAAGTAGAAGGCCGGCAGTTGGGGGGGGGGGGGAAAGGAGCCCATCCGAAAAGAGGCTGGGCGAAAATATCATACAGAAAAGGCTGTGCATTGTTAAGAAGGAGAGCATGGACAGACAAGGGTCCTTTTGGACTGGAAAACTCAATGTTGAGTCTGTGTACATATCTCCTAATACATGCATTTTTGTATGCACTTTTGCATCAACTACACATTTTTGCAAGCAATTTTGCTAATATAATGCATTTTAATGTTATTTCCACTAACGTATGCCTTTGTATGTGTGGTTTTCTTTAATATCTGCATTTTTGTACACATTTTTCCCTTGAAGACCTCTATTGCAAAATTTGGAAAAGTGAGAATTTTGAAAGATAACTGACTTTCAGTTTGTATATTGGTTCAAAAGTGTGAAATTAGGTGTAAGTTCTCATTAAAATGAGAACTGAATGAATTTCTCCCCCAATTCTTAAGTCATGGGATATTAGCACAGCCTAATTTCCTAAAAGTTCAGCATAATTACTTGAGGAATCTGTTTGGTTTATTGGACCTGGAAATATTTATCTTTCTTTTCAAGGGCTGACTTGCTTTTTCTCATTCCTTTGCCTATTTGACACTGAATGGAGAAGGACCCAACAAAATTGATCTCATTTCTCTCACACAGATCAATAACAATAGTTCATAGCAGTGGTTTCCTCTTGTTTTCATATCCAACAGTTCTACAATGAGTCTGTGTATTATTGTCCATAGTGTGGACTTTTTCTAGAAAGGAGCTGTGGATTTCTCATTCTATATATAAGCATTCCAGAGGCTATAGGATAGATCTGATCGGGAGAGAGCTCTGATGGCTGCCTCTACAAGAGAGGTTTAAAGCTCTTTCAAGGTGCTTTAAAAAATGAACCTCTACAAGAACGGAGCGCAAATCGGGCGTAGAGGCGCGTTTTCTCTCCGATTATGCGCATTATCGAATGCGCGTTAAATCGCGAGTTTTATTTTCTCCGGCCGTTAAAGCGCATTTTGACTATGTGAACAAGCACTTATGCACATTGACTACTTGTAAAGCGCATTTTGGTCATCCGTTAATGCGCTTCGCCGCCTCTCGCCGCCTCTCGTGCAGAGGTATTAGGTGTAAATGCGCTTCAGCGATTATGCGCATTATCGCCTAACCGGGCGCAAAAGCGAATCCTTGTAGAGGGGACCTAAGAAAGGGAGATATGATCTTGGATTCCCCTGCTTTCTCCACAGCTCTTATCTCACCAATGTCAGAGCTCCAACATCAGAAGGGGTAAAAAGTGAATGGATTAGGGGTGTGGCGTGGGCAGATTAGGGGTGGCTCTCTATATGCAGTATCCAAAACTATCCCAGCCCAACATGGGGGAATGTTTAAACCAGCCCAGGAGCTGGTCTAAATGTTTCCATCCCATGGCTGGAAGGAGCTCAGCAGGGCTTTGGAAATATTGGAGTGTTCCAACCTTAGAATGCTCCAATTTAGCAATAAGATTGCCTGTTAATGTGGTTTTGTCATGATGAAAATGTACATGTTGTATCAAGAAACATCGCATCTACATCCCTGTTTACAATCCTGGTATATCTTATGATTTGTGAAGCAGGAAGTTTGGGAAAAGAACTGAAGATCAGCTGGTTCAACTTCTTTCTAAAAGAGGGTGAATACTAATTCCATTCTGTAAATATAAAACATGCTTTTACTTGGGGTGCATGAAGCATTCTTAAGCAAATGCCTGCATATCTGGAGCTCTGTGTCACCAACAGTACCCACACGTTCTCACTGGAGCCCCAGAAGAGTGGCCAATAAATACTATACAATCATACAAAACGTGCTATACAAGCAACAAATTACATTAGTTGCCCACAAGCATGACACGTTTCACCCAGAAAACATGTTTGTTTTTTTGCATAAATGATTTCAAAATGTTTAATGTCAATCAATATCATTTTTTTAAAAAAAAACCTCTTATCTGTCCCCATTACGACAAGCTGATTTAATTAGCAGGCATATGTCAACCAGTGTCATTTTTATGTAATAAAACATTAAACTGGACCTTGTGCTTGATGTGAAACAAAATTATTCATTGAATATTAGAGCACTAGACCTCCCGCTGTTCTTTTACAAATGGTTGAACTACCACGAGGTTATGGAAGTTAACATGTAAATTGCAACAGAACCTATAATTTCTGTAGCAAATCCCAGAAGACTGTCATTTCAGTCACACATGTGCAATTTTCGTCTCGGAGCCATGTATAATGCACTGAAAATATCCAAATTTTGAACACATCAAAAATGATTACCCAATACTGATATGCTTTTCACTGCTTAGATTGAAGCACTAGAATTTAAGCTTAGGGATGTCAATACTTGATCTATCCTATTTGTAATATCATGCATGATATGATCACTGGTGATGATCATGGTGGTGATGATCACTGAAGAGAATGTGCTGAATTTGAAACCATAACCCTAGAAGAATTACTAATAATGTCAGAGATGGCAGACTGAAAGCAACCATGACCGAGTTGGGCAAGTAGAAGGCTGGTCATCATCAGATAGTCAGGCGGTAAGGTGGTAAGGAACAGCAAGCACTTTGGAGGCAAGAAGGCAGTCTGGTAAACAGTTCCAGGTACTCTGCTGGCAGTTACTCAAGAGACATGTTGAGATGGAACATCCAGGCCAAGGGTGCCTCTACAAGAGAGGTTTAATGCGCTTTGAAGGTTCATTAAAATTTTTACCTCTACAAGAACGGAGCGCAAATCGGGCGTAGAGGCACGTTATCTCCCCGATAATGCGCATTTTCGAATGCGCGTTAAATCGCGAGTTTTATTTTGCTCCGGCCATTAAAGCGCATTTTCCCCGTGTGAACAAGCGATTATGCACATTAACTTCTTGTAAAGCGCTTTTTGGACATCTATTAATGCGCTTCGCCACCTCCCGTGCAGAGGGATTAGGAGTAAATGCGCGTCTGCGATAATGCGCATAATCGCCGAACCGGGCGCAAAAGCGAATCCTTGTAGAGGGAGCCCAAAGCTTTATAGAGCCTGGTGAAACCCCACTGGTCCTTTCCGCTATCTGATAGCTACTGTTGTTCACCTGTAGTACCTCCTTCTGGCCATTGACATAGGCAGTACTGAACTGAGCAGCAGACCATCTGCCCCCTGTTCTCTTAAGCTGTCATGGCAGTCTGTTTGGTTTGACAGACAGAGTCCCTGAATCCTTATCATTCTTTGTTAAATGGGGTGGGGAAAATTGGCCCTTCTAGGGTGAATTTTCCCCCTGCTTTTTTCACTGTCAGGACTTTTAATTGTTTCTAAACTCCTGTTCTTACTGTAGGACTTTGTGCAAAGGAAGTCCTTGCCAAGAACGTTCAGCAGAGGGTTGTAGCTCTCGTTAAAAAAAAGGTAAGTTTAATTAAGAGACTCACAGTCATGAGTCTCTTGTTAAGTGCGACCAGTAACAACCACATTCCACCATGTTAAAGGGGTGATGGGGGTGATCATTCTAACATTCATAAAATCAAAAATGTTTCACCAATCATCCTGAAATTTAAATGTGCCAGAAAGAAATGTTGGTTTTGCATAACCTGAAAATTTCAAGAAGATTGGTGAAAGATTGAGGGAAAGAGGGCAGTTTGTTTATTTATTTATTTATTTATTTATTTTATTCCATTTATATACCACCCCATAGCCGAAGCTCTCTGGGCGGTTTACAAAAATTAAAAACATTGAACAATTAAAACACCGATATACAAAATTTAAAACATAAAGCATAAAAACAAGTTTAAATTACAATATCCTTCTGGGTCAAATTACAACAACAACAGAACAACACAAAAACCCTCATCATATGCTGTTAAATGCCTGGGAGAAGAGGAAAGTCTTGACCTGGCGCCGAAAAGATAACAATGTTGGCGCAAGGCGAGCCTCGTCGGGGAGATCATTCCATAATTGGGGGGCCACCACTGAAAAGGCCCTTTCCCTTGTTGCCACCCTTCGTGCCTCCCTTGGAGTAGGCAACCGGAGGAGGACCTTCGATGTGGATCGTAGTGTATGGGTAGGTTCGTGTCGGGAGAGGCATTCCATCAGGTATTGTGGTCCCAAGCCGTGTAAGGCTTTATAGGTTAAAACCAGCATGTTGAATTGGGCTCAGAAACGTATAGGCAGCCAATGCAAAAGGGCCACAGTAGGTCTTATATGCTCGAACCTTCTGGTTCCTGTTATCACTCTGGCCGCTGCATTTTGCACAAGCTGCAGCTTCTGAACCATCTTCAAAGGCAGCCCCACGTAGAGTGCATTGCAGTAATCCAATTTAGAGATTACCAGAGCATAGACAACTGAAGCCAGGTTATCCTGTCCAGATAGGAGCGTAACTGGGCCACCAACCAAAGTTGGTAGAAGGCACTCCATGCCACCGAGTCCACCTGAGCCTCAAGTGAAAGAGATGGTTCTAGAAGAACCCCCAAGCTATGAACCCGCTCCTTCAGGGGGAGTACAACCCCATCCAGACCAGGTTGAACACCCTCCATCCGGTCAGCAGAACCACCCACTAACAGCATCTCAGTCTTGTCTGGATTGAGTTTCAGTTTGTTAACCCTCATCCAGTCCATTGTCGCAGCCAGGCACTGGTTCAGTACATCCACAGCCTCACCTGCTGAAGATGAGAAGAAGAAATAGAGTTGTGTGTCATCAGCGAACTGATGACAACGCACCCTAAAACTCTGGACGACCGCTCCCAATGGTTTCATGTAGATGTTGAACAGCATGGGGGACAAGACTGACCCCATACTGGAGAATCCACGGGCCGAGCAATGTCCCCCAAGCACCACCTTCTGGAGCCACCCCGCCAAGTTGGAGCAGAACCACTGCAATGCAGTGCCTCCCACTCCCAACTCAGCCAGTCGTCCCAGAAGGATACCATGGTCAATGGTATCGAAAGCCGCTGAAAGATCAAGGAGAATCAACAGAGTCACACTCCCCCTGTCTTTCTCCTGACATAGGTCATCATACAGGGCGACCAAGGCTGTTTCCGTGCCAAAACCAGGCCTGAAGCCGGACTGAAATGGATCCAGATAATCAGTCTCATCCAAGAGTGTCTGGAACTGGCTCGCAACCACTTGCTCAAGGACCTTGACCAGGAATGGAATATTTGCCACAGGTCTATAGTTATTAAGATTTTCGGGGTCTAGGGAAGATTTCTTCAGGAGTGGTCTCACTACCGCCTCCTTCAAGCGGCCTGGGACCACTCCCACTCATAGAGAGGCATTAATCACTTCCCTGCCCCGGCCAGCTGTTCCATCCCTGCTAGCTTTTATTAGCCAAGAGGGGCAAGGATCCAATATAGAGGTGGTTGCACGAACCTGTCCAAGCACCTTGTAAACATCCTCGAGCTGTATCAACTGAAACTCATCCAAGAAACAGGACAAGCCTGTGCTCTGGACACCTCACTAGATTTACCTGCTATAACACTGGAGTCTAAGTCCTGGCGGATGCCCAAGATTTTATTCTGGAAGTGCCTAGCAAATTCAGTAATGTGGGCCTCAGACAGTTGTAGCACATCCTTGGGGCCAGCATGTAATAGCCCCCAGACAACTCTGAAAAGCTCCGCTGGGCGGCAGATTGATGATTTGATGGTGGCAGCAAAGTATTGCTTTTTTGCCACCCTCACTGCCCCTGAATATACCTTACTATAGGCACTTACCAGTGTTTGATTGCATCCATCAGGAGTTCATCTCCATCTGCCCTCAAGCCGTCTCCTATTTTGTTTCATTGCTCTCAGCTCTGGGGTATACCATGGAGCCGTATGAGCTCTACACAGGAGAGGGCGCTCAGGAGCAATCGTGTCAACCGCCCAGGTCATTTCTGCATTCCACAGATCAACCAGGGTTTCGACAGGAGAGCCAGCCCTATCAGCCGGGAAACTCCCCAGAGCCCTCTGGAAACCATCCGGATCCATTAGCCTCTGGGGGCAGACCATCTTAATAGATCCCCCACCCTTGCAGAGGGGAAAAGCCACTGTAAGTCTAAACCTCAGCAAGTAGTGATCTGACCATGACAAAGGGACTGATGTAAAGTCCTTTACTTTCAGATCACCATCTCCATGTCCAGTTGCGAAAACCAGGTCTAGAGTATGCCCTGCTACATGTGTTGGGCTGATGGCATGTTGGGACAGTCCCATAGTTGTCATGGAGACCATGAAATCCTGAGCTGCCCCAGATAAGGTGCCCTCAGCATAAATGTTGACATCCCCCAGAACCAACAGTCTGGGGGATCTCAGCAGTACACCTGAGACCACCTCTGTCAGCTCACCTAGGGAGTCTGTTGAGCAGCGGGGTGAGCAGTACACCAACAGAATCCCTAATCTGTCCTGCTGACAGTCACTTTGGTATCTGAAACTGGGTCGAGGTCTCCTTATGAATTGACAGGTTAAATAATGAAAATTCCAACAATGTCCTCTTCCTTTTACCTTAGAGTTGATAGAATGGCTGTTCTTTTCTTAAAATTCCCTTTAGTTTGTTTTAAATTTGATTTATAAGCTCCCATAGTAACGAATGCAGCTCTCTCTAAGGAACGTATGCAGAGTAGTGTCTCTCTCTCTCTCTCCCTCCCTTCCCCCTCTCCAACTGGATTAGAACTAGGGCTGTGATCTGGAGACCCTCCTTTTCCCCATAGACTTGCAAGTCTGTGGGGAAAAGGACTCACCGCCTTCCCCCCACTCTTCCTGCTTACCTGCTGCCACCTTGTTGCCATCGCCATCCGCTGCTGCCATCTGCTGGCTGCTACTGCTTCCACCCTACTGAGAACCAGGCCACAGCCTGGTTCTCAGCAGAGTGGAAGCAGCAGCGGCCAGTGGACGGCAGAGGCAGATGGCGGCAATGATGACGAGGCAACAGGTAAATAGGGAGAGTGGGGGAGGGCGGTGAGTCCAATGGACTCACCGCCAACCTGGTGTTCCTGGGTGCTGGCTGCGCAGTCAGCACCCAAAAACCTGGAAGGCCAATGGGCCCCGTATCTCCGGATTGATCCTGAACGATCCTGAACGATCCAGCATGGAACGATCCAGCCTGGAACGATCCGGTCCAAAACGATCCAGACCTCCCCCGATCCAGTTCAGATCCAGATCTAGGAGGTCCGGATTACCCCAATCGGGTCCGGTTTCAGGATCTGGATCTGGATCTGTTCACAGCCCTAATTAGAACATTGAGAGGCCAAGCGGAGTGACTGACTGCCTCCTGGATTCCCTTAACAGTGTTGGCAATCTACTGAGAAGTAAGTTCCATTGAATGCAATGGGTCTTACTCCCAGGTAAGCATGTAGACAATTGCAGCATTTTTAAAATTGGAGCCTGGGGTGGGGGTGGGGGGATCCTGGAAGTAAATATTTCCTTTTCTTTCCAGCACAACAATACTCCTACAATTAAAAACATGCTTGCTTGCTTGCTTGCTTGCTTGCTTGCTTGCTTGCTTGCTTGCTTTGTGTGTGTGTGTGTGTGTGTGTGTGTGTGTGTGTGGATTCCCTTAACAGTGCTAGCAGTCTACTCAAAAGCAATCCACTGCCTGCCTCTGGATTCCCTTAAAGTGCTAACAGTCTACTCAGCTCCATTTAATGCAGTGGGTCTTACTCTCAGGTAAGACCCACTTACCTTAGAGTAATCACTTTAAAATGATTGCAGCATTTTAAAAATTGGAGCCTCGGGGGTGGGGGTGGAGAAGGTAAAGATTTCCTTTTCTTTTCAGCAGAATAATAACCCTACCATTTACAAGTTATTTTCTTGTTGGCAGTGTGTGTGTGTGTGTGTGTGTGTCTGTGTCTGTGTGTCTGTCTGTCTGTGTTATCTTTCTCCACTGCTTGATTCTCTCCATATGTCATGGGCTCTCAGTAGGGGCTAGATACTATTTCTGTTGTGATTTTTGTAAATATTATCGTGCCCTTTTTATTCTATATTGATCTTACATTTTACTTCTGGTCATTTTAAAAACATAAGAAGTGCCATTCTGGATAGACTGAGGGTCCATCAAGTCCAGCACTCTGTTCATACAGTAGTCAACCAGCTGTCGACCAGGGACAAACAAAGCAGGACATGGTGCAACAGCACTCTCCCACCCATGTTCCCCAGCAACTGGTGCACACAGGCTTATTGCCTCAGATACTGCAGGGAGCACATAACCATCAGGGCTAGTAGGCATTAGCCTTTCCCTCCAGGAATTAATCCACCCACACTTTTAAAGCCATCCAAATTGGTGGTCATCACTACATCTTGTGGTACTGAATTCCATAATTTAACTATGTGCTGTGTGAAGAAGTACTTCCTTTTCTTTGTCCTGAATCTCCCACCAATCAGCTTCATGGGATGACCCCTGGTTATAGTATTATGGAAGGGAAGAAAATGTCTCCCTATCCGCATTCTTCACACCATGCATAATTTTGTATGCCTCTATCATGTCTCCCCTTAGCCTCATTTTTTCCAAGCTAAACAATCCCAGCTGTTGTAACTTTCTCTCATAGGCGAGATATTTAGTTGCCCTTTTCTGCACTTTTTCCAGCTCTATAATATCTTTTTTTTAGGTGTAGTGACCAGAACTGTACACAGTATTCTAAGTATACATAGATTTGTATAGAGCTTCGGCTATGGGGCGGTATACAAATGTAATAAATAAATAAATATAAATAAATAAATGAATGAATAAAGGCAGTATGATACCGGCAGTTTTATTCTCAATTAATTTTCTTCTAATGCCTAACATGGAGTTTGCCTTCTTTATAGCTGCCACACACTGGGTTGATATTTTCATTGAGTTGTCCACCACAACCCCAAGATCTCTTTCTTGTCCAGTCACTGCCAGCTTGGATCCCATCAGGTTTTACTTGAAGTTGAGAGGGGGGTTGCGTCAATGTGCATCACCTTACACTTACTTACACTGAACCGCATCTGCCATTTGGATGCCCACTCTCCCAGCTTGGAGAGATCCCTTTGGAGTTCTTCACAATCCCTTTGTGTTTTAACAACCTTAAATAATTTGGTGTCATCAGCAAACTTGGCCACTTCACTGCTCACTCCTAATTCCAGATCATTTATTAACAAGATGGAAAGCATTTTTCCCAATACTGATCCCTGTGGGACCCCACTAATTGCTTCCCTCCATCGGGAGAATTTACCATTTATTCCTACTCTCCGCTTTCTGTTCTTTAACCAATTATTGATCCATAAGAGGACCTCTCCTCTTATTCTATGACTGCTAAGTTTGTTCAGGAGTCTTTTACTTTGTGTAAGCTGCCTTATACATTGCAAAAACGGGGGAGAAATATTAAAATAAGTACTACACTTTTGCTCATACTTCTTTTTCCTTTTTGTTCATATGGCTTCTCTTAGTATTCCTTATGATTATTGGTTTTTGGTTTTACCATAAGCAGCGTGGTTTCCTCAGGGCAAGTGCTGCAGCCTTAAACAAATTGTGAAAAGAGAAGACATGATAAAGGTATACAAAATTATGCATGTTGTACAGGAAATGGACAGGAAGGCAGTTTCTCCCTTTCTCATATTAGAATGAGGGGGGAAGCGAATATTGACGTGGTCATGTTTGGCGATGATACCAAATTCTTTAGTCTTGCTAAAACAAAGGGGGATTGTGAGGAGCTCCAAAAAGGTCTCTCCATACTAAGTGAATCACCATCAAAATGGCAAATGCTGTTCGATGTAAGCAACTGTAAAGTGATGCACATTATGGGGAGGATCACAATTTTACATATAAACTAATAGGATCTGAGCTAATTAGCGGTGACTAACCAAGGAAGAATTTGGGGCAGGGGAGGTGGATAGCTTGATGAAAATGTCAACCTGGCTGCTGTTGAAAAGGCAACTTCCATGTAAGGCATAATTAGGAAAAGAATCCTAATTCTTGAACAGTAATATGAAAAATGGTAGGTTCACTGATTTGCACTTGATGTATGTGGATTCTTTAATCTTACTATAGTAAAAATTTAAAAAATTAGATTCATGACTGTATTAGCGGTAAGTTAGTTGGGAAACAAATGTATTAGGAAGTGCGGAAAGTGAGTGTATTGCATCATTTGTGACAGACTTTTCTATACACACGTAGTTTGTGGTATGTAGTAAGTAAAGAACAAACCTAAGGATGCCTTTCTGTGTGTATATATGAAAGAGGCAGGCACACAGACATAGACAGACAGTGGGCCAGGCATAGATTTCCAGCCTAACCTATCTGACAGGGTTGTTGTGAGGGTAAAAGTAGCATATGCCATACACCCAAACATTTCCAAACATTTGTTTTACATTTCTGTGAAAATGAGCAGGAGAAGAAACTCACTAGATAGTTTTGGGCCAGTCATAGACTCTTAGCCTAACCTACCTCATGGGTTTTTGTGGAGGGAGATATGGCACTTGAAAGCATGATCAGTCCAGGGCTTTCCCCTTCCTCCTTACTAGAGAAGCTTCTTGCAACTGATCAACTAAATGGAATCAGAACATCCTCTTATATCACTACATCCAACCCAGTACCAAGAATAGCCATGTGGGTGTTTAGATATATTACTCAATTTAACTTTAAACTATCCAAGTTTGGATTTTTATTTTTATTTTTTTGCTCTAAAAATAGCCTGTGGTCAATGAATCCTATATTAAGCCTGTCAAAGATGTTGGTACTGGAGAAAAGAATACACAATAGTTTTGTTTAACCTGATCAAAAAATATTAGACAAGCTAAGAGAATTCAGCATGTCACCAACTCTGTCATGGGTGCTTTGGTACACACTGACTCTTCTACCCGGCACAGCTGCTGTGCTGATAAAATGGAGGAGGATCATGTAAGCCACCTTAGGTTCCTTGCAAGAGGAAAAAAGGCAGGATATAAATGTAATACTAATAAATGTATTACTACTTCTAATTATTATTAACAACATCAACAAAAAAACAACAACAACAACAACAACAACAACAACAACAATAATAATAATAATAATTTGATCTGGAACTAGGAGTGAACAGTGAAATGACCAAATGCACACTGGAGCAAAGCATCTCAACATCACATATACACTGATGGGATCTGAGCCTGCAGTGACTAAACAAGAAAAAAATCTTGGAATGTGGTTGACAGCTCAATGAAAATGACAGCTGTAAAGTAGGCAAACTCCATGTTAGGCATTATAAGAAAATTAATTGAGAATAAAACTGCCAGTATCATACTGCCTTTATACAAACCTATGGTGCGACCACACTTAGGATACTGTGGTTAACTATAGTTAACCACAGTATTAAGAATAGTTCAGGTTAACTAAATAGGGTGACCAGATAAAATCCAGGTCAGGACTCATGTAACTTTAACAGTTGTAGAGAAGAGGGAATTTCAGTCAGTGTCATTTGTATGCAATTTGTTCCTGGTGAAATTCCCTCTTCATCACAACCGTTAAAGCTGCAGGGGCCCTGCCTTCTTTTGTATATGGTCACTCTAGTATAGTGCCTGCACCTTTAACTGTTGTGATGAAGAGGAAATATCACCAGGAACTAATTGCATACAAATGACACAGGCTGAAATTCCCTTATCTCTACAACTGTTTAAGTTACATGAGTAGGCTGACCATATGAAAAGGAGGACAGGGCTCATGTCACTTTAACAGTTGTAGAGAAAAGGGAATTTCAGCCAGTGTCATTTGTATGCAATTAGTTCCTGGGGAAATTCCCTCTTCATCACAACAGTTAAAGTTGCAGGCACTATACTAGAGTGACCATATACAAAAGAAGGCACGGCCCCTGCAACTTTAACTACTGTGATGAGGAGGGAATTTTACCAGGAACTAATTGCATACAAATGGCACTGGTTGAAATTCCCTTTTCTCTACAACTGTTAAAGTTACAGGAGCCCTGTCCTCCTTTTCATATGGTCAGCCTATACATGAGCCCTGACCTGGATTTTATCTGGTCAGCCTACTATAGAATTTAGTATCACAAGATGTTGCGCTGGCCACCATTTTGGATGGCCTGTCCTCCTTTCCATATGGTTACCCTATTCCCCCTTCTGGAAAGGTCTGGACCTCAGACTACTAAAGACAAACAAAGTGGCAGACCATAATAACAGTGTTCATGTGCCCATTTGCTTTATGAGGCTTCTGCAGGCTACCAAACAGAGGGATTATCAGGCCATGAAGTTGCCTAGATGGTTCTGCCAGAAACCTGGCCTCACCGTTCTTGTTAGGTCCATGTTCTACAGCACCTGCTCTCAGCTGAACTTGGTGGAATCCCATCCTTCATCCCTGGGTTTAATTTACTGACTTCCCCTGGCTAGGCCTTGCAGGGAACAATAGGGCAGACGGAGCAGGCATATATAGCATAGGGTGACCAGATAAAATCCAGGTCAGGGCTCATGTAACTATAACAGTTGTAGAGAAAAGGGAATTTCAGCCAGTGTCATTTGTATGCAATTAGTTCCTGGTGAAATTCCTTCTTCATCACAACAGTTAAAGTTGCAGGGGCCCTGCCTTCTTTTGTATAGGGTCACTCTAGTATAGTGCCTACAACTTTAACTGTTGTGATGAAGAGGGAATTTCACCAGGAACTAATTGCATACAAATGACACTGACTGAAATTCCCTTTTCTCTACAACTGTTAAAGTTACATGAGCCCTGTCCTCCTTTTCATATAGTCAGCCTACCTTCGTTGTTTATGCCCAAATCCAGCTGGGGAGCAAGAAATGCAGGCTTGAAACTTGACCACAAACATGATCACAACCTGCTACTTTAAGATACAAAAAGGAAGAAAAACCATGTAGCATAAAATGAGCTGTAATAATTAATATAGTAAGGTGTAACTTCTTCTAATATAGGATATTTTCCTGTATTGTCTTGTGTGCTTCCAGAATGAATCAGGGCACCAGGTTGGGGAAGGGCTGCTCTAAACAAAAAAAGAGAAGTAGGTGGCCCTAAGTTGTTCGTCATGAGTTTTCCACAACCCCACAGTCACCTCTGAATATCATATTCTCCATCCTGTCCTCATGGTTTATCTGCTTTGGGAGAATGAGAATTTCACTTGCACTTTCTGCCTCCTTAGGGAGGATGTGGCGTTACAGCTTGTGAGCCTTAACTCCCAATTTCCCTGCTTTTTGGTGCTTGGTTGGAAACCGTAAAGCCTTAATGTTGTTTTTGTAAACCATAGGTTATTTGTTTAATTAATATATATTCTGCATCCACAAATATTAGGCTGACCATATGAAAAGGAGGACAGGGCTCCTGTAACTTTAACAGTTGTAGAGAAAAGGGAATTTCAGCCAGTGTCATTTGTATGCAATTAGTTCCTGGTGAAATTCCCTCTTCACCACAACAGTTAAAGTTGCAGGCACTATACTAGAGTGACCATATACAAAAGAAGGCAGGGCCCCTGCAACTTTAACTGTTGTGATAAAGAGGGAATTTCACCAGGAACTAATTGCATACAAATGGCACTGGTTGAAATTCCCCTTTCTCTACAACTGTTAAAGTTACAGGAGCCCTGTCCTCCTTTTCATATGGTCAGCCTAACAAATATACAAAATCCCCTAACTTGTTTTTGGCTGACCCTGTTTCACAGCCCTACTTGTCACCAAATTTGCTGATAGGGGGGATGATGGTTTCCATTTCATATGATATGACTAATAGAGCTTCAGCATTCATACTGCCCATTGTTGAAATGAAGAGAGCAATCCTATGGTCCCTGGGCAAGTGTGCCGAAAACCATAAGATGGTTGTGATTCCCCCCCTCTGAGGTTGGAGACAGGGCTACGACTCTGGAAGGGGAAATCAGAGATCTGACTCCCTGACTCCAAGCCTGACCCCTCAACAGCCAGCGCAGCAAGAACCATGTCAGCTGCCACTCCAAGGTCAGAAAATTGACCTCAGTGGGTGGGGATATTCCAGTGAGGGGGAGGAGACTGGAGAGGCCAGGATATGATTTAGTTTGAGCCTCCTTTCCTCTGCCTCTGAAGTGCTCTCACTAGTGGGGAGAAAAAGCAAAGACCAGAGGATGGGGAGGCGAAGATTACCTCCACCTCTCTTCCCCACCCGCTGCCAGCTTCAGCCCAGCATGACACAGGAATCTCAGAAGTCTCCAAAGTTCAGGGGCTTCTGAGGTCGCAGGCCAAAAGATTACAACTTAAGGGCACAAGCCTATGTTTAGATTTTTAAAAGTCCTTCAACTTCCAGCATTCCACAGCCAGCCTTGATAATGGCTGACTGGGGAATACTGGGAGTTGTAGGACTTTTTCCTGTGGAAACATGCATAGGAATGTTGTTAAGTTATACTTTATTTTTATGTTGCCTTTTGGCTAGAAGGCCCCCAAAGTGACACACACACACACACTATCCAACTATGCTAAATGCAAGTTTATAGAAGAAATATCACAACATTCAACAATATACTAAACAACAATATCACAATAATATACTCAATACAAGTTTACAGCAGAACAGATAAGAAATATATATATATAACTTGGTTGGAATAGCATCTCTCCCCCTGAAGCAGCACCTCCCAAACTGCAGCTCCAGCCTTGCTTTTAAAGTCTCCAGGTTTGGGGGGGGGGGGGAGCAGGTGGAATAGATCACTCTTGATGGTACATCATCTCTTCCTCTGAAGCAAAGCCTTTGGATAAGTCCTTGAATTTTGAATTATATCAAAGACAAAACTCTGTGATTTTACTAAAGGGTGCAAACAGAGTGCACAATGATTCAGTAGACAGCTTGTACCCTTTGTATCCTTACACACCTACCTATTTCCTAACTCTATTGTACTGTCTTGTACATTCCAAAGCAAACGTTTGAGACTTCATTTCCCACCTAGGCTGTTCCTACTGCTCCCCAGTGCAACATGCACAGACAGGAAGCACTTGGGACTGTATTCATGATATATTTATTTATTTATTAAATATCTGTCGTCCCCTTCCGCTAAATATGCCACTCAAGGTGACTGATAGAGTTTTGGTCAGAGGAGGTGCAGCCTCAGAGCATCTGCAGCAGGAATTTGCTGCAGAGAATGGCAAGCTATAAGAATGGAAGAAGATTGAGAGCAACGTGGTGGCAAGCAAATCACCAGCAATAAGAGACTCAGCGAGTTGGAGGATGAGGACAACAGTGAGTGCCCAAGCCTCCAGGCAGCAAGAAAACATACAGTGAGCTGTCCTTGGCAGCATGAGCAGAAACAGTGCCCCTCCTAAGTTGTGAGGCACATAAAGAGGAAAAAGGGAACGACACAGGCTAACTGGCCTATTGATAAACCAGAACCTCAATGCTGAAACTGAGAATGGAAAAGATCTGATGTGGAGTTCCTTCATTTAAACACCGAAGGAAGGAAGGAAGGAAGGAAGGAAGGAAGGAAGGAAGGGAAGAGAAGAAAGTTGCCTGAAAGTGCTCTGGTGTCTCTTGGTGTCAATAAGCGCAGTGGAACCCTACATAAAAATGGAAGCTGCAGGATCCATCCCTATCACATTTCACTTCCATAGCCAAGTATCCATCATGTGTCTGCCTCTGAAATTTGCTATGTAGCAACTGTTCAGACCTTCCAATTTATTTCTCTTTGAAGAGGTTGAATTGCTCCCAGTATAGCAATTACCTGTACGTATGCCCCAGACTCTGGCATAGTCAGAATTAGGATCCTTGATGCACATGTTTATCCCCTGCAGGATAACAATAATTTAAGAATGACTAAAATTGCTTTCTCACCGGATTAGGCACCTTTGGGATACTTTTCTAGGTCAATTTCCATCTACCGGCCCTGAAATGTAAAGGTTAAGTGTACATGTCCGCCAAAGACCACGAATGAATTTCAGATCTGATTGATTCTAGTCAGAGAACCCATAAATACGCATTCCAAATGGTAGATAGGTTAATAAGTCCACTCATTTCAACATCTGATATCGATAACGTGCCACTTTCCCCTGATCAGTACCTCTCATATTTCACCAGCAAAACTGGAGTGACGAGGAATCAACAATGCATCTCAAATATCAATGATCGCCCCTTCCTTCCTTCCTCTCCTGGGGTGATTCTTCAATGGACCTTGAATCTTTCACCCCTGTCACTGCTTTTTTATCATTATCTAAGGTGATCGGTCAGCTCTGTGCCACCACCTGGCTCTTCGATCCTATGCCAAAAGTACTACGGAAAACTGTCATTCCCGAGCTCATTCCATTTATAGAGAGTCTCATTAACACCTCTCTTCCCTCTGGCTATGTGCCACTACAATTTCAGATGGCTGTTGTTACCAAACAGACTGAAAATACTATGTTAAAATACCTCTGAGGATCTGAGTTAAATTCATAAAAGCCTAGTAATTCAGGGATAAGTAAAATATCCCATCTTTCACACACTTTACCTCATCCCCAAACCCTATCTATTCTATCTCACCTGGGGACAAAAGCTGATCTTCTGGCCTATGCAACCTTTTCGGATTTATACATATCATAGAAGAGATGCTTCATAAAGTGCTACATATGTAGACAAGGCATTACAATAGGGGTGGCCACCAGAAGGTCCAAGGGACTATCAGATCTAGGGGGTCCCCTATATGCCCCCTTGGCTCTTCAACACAATCCATACAAATTATTGAACTATTTTAATCTGATCGCAAAAACTTGACTCTCAAATGCCCACTATTGCATGTTGCAGCATCAGCTTCTTCTCATTCCCTCTAAATTAACACTGCAGCTGTCAATGAGTATGGTGAGAATAGGGATGGATGGATCTGTCAATCTCAGTCTCACTGAGATTGTTGGGGTTTTGAGGTCAGGCTCATTCCATCCCGTTTTCACATGAGCTTGCAATTTTTTTAAAAAACAAAATAAAACATCCATAAGGAAACCATACACTTTTTTTCATAATATACACATTCATGTATGTATTCATGTACACATTAATGTATGCATTTTTCAAACACAGGCATCTTAGATGCATGCACCCATTTATTTGTGCACATTTTGAATGAAGGTGTAAGACAGGTGAGCATCCAAGTTGAACACAAAGGAGAGAATCATCTCAGGATGCTGTAAACAATTTTATTGATGAAAAGCTCAAAAGCATCTTATGACTATTCTCTCCCTTTGCATCCACTTTTTGGAAATGGATGCATATCTCTTTGCATATTTTTCAAATGTATGCATGTTGTTGATCACATTTTGTTTTGTTTTGTGGAACACAGCGCAAGCTCGTAAATGTATGGATTTCAGACTATAAATTGCATTCAAGCCTGTATTTGCGTCCTGGAGGTGCAAATTGAGTAAATCTGTATAAAAACTTAACAAATTTCTCAGACTACCCTAACTGTGAGAATAAGAGAGCAGACTGGGCTACATGGTTAAGAACAAATAACAGATAGCTGCAGGAAAACATGGAGTTTTCCAAATATGATTGTTTATTGCTGGTGAAATTAGTGGTTTGGTATTGAATTCAAGTGAATTTATATTTTTAATGAAAAATTAAAGTCATAGCCCTGGGCATCCAAAGAGTGGGGAATATCAAGTGAAAGGAAGGGAAAAATAAAGAGGCAAGACACAGATATATGGTGTAAAATCTGGGCCATATTTATTTGAAGATCTTCGAAAGGGGTGACCTGTATGGACTTCTAACCTATGCCGACGACTAACCAGGCAATTTATCCAGTGAGCCATCCCATCCCTATTGAGTGGCATCTGGAAGATTGCCACTCTCCAGGTCTCCCAATTTGGGGTTGGGAAGCCTTTCTGTGTCACCTCCACCTAGAGCTGCAAAACTCTGAGTGGGTGAAGCAAGTTAGCCTCAAAAGCAATCCTAGACCAGATCTAAACTGAGCAGGACCTAGCGGTATGAAAATGGTATGGAAGTGGTATATAAAAGGCAGGAGCCATACCAAACAGGATGTAGTGGTATATATGGCATGTGTCAATGGGCTCCAACCGTTGTCAGGGCACTTCAATACTACTATAAAGCAGTAGTGTGGCTCCTGCCTTTTATATACCAATTTCATACCACTTTCATACTGCTATTTCCTGCTCGGTGTAGATCTGGCCCTAATCTCCCCACTGGGTTGCATAGCCCTGAGTGAGAAGCCGCAAGCATTACCTGTCACCAACCTTGCCCCCACTAATTGTGCCTGCACATACCTGCCATGAATGTGACCGAATCAACCTAACAATCTAATTAAACCATATCTACCTTTGAACCAAACTAACCTATCCCCACTCACAGTGTAGAGTAGGAGAAAATATTCATTGCCCAGACCAATCAGACAATGACCCAAAAATTCCTACTCAGACATCAAAAAGGTGACTAGCGAAGACCACATTGCAGACAGGGAGGGAACCATGATTCAAAGAGGTCAAGGCCAAGGAGATTGCCCTGTAAGCTAGGGTGACCATATGGAAAGGAGGACAAGGCTCCTGTATCTTTAACAGTTGTATTGAAAAGGGAATTTCAGCAGGTGTCATTTGTATGCATGCAGCACCTGGTGAAATTCCCTCTTCAGCACAATAGTTAAAGCTGAAGAAGCTTTGCCTTCTGTTGTATCTGGTCACATTAGGCAGCTTTAACTGTTGTGATGAAGAGGGAATTTCACCAGGTGCTGCATGCATACAAATGACACCTGCTGAAATTCCCTTTTCACTACAACTGTTAAAGATACAGGAGCCTTGTCCTCCTTTCCATATGGTCACCCTAAGGGCTTACACCCTCCACTTGGAAACATCACCTACGCAGGCCTCATCCAGGATTTTGCCTCTTCCTTCCCCCCCCCCCAAACACAGAATACACTCCCTGTGCCAAGCCAGGTATGGGATGGTACTTTTGTCCTCAAACCTACTTGACCTGATGCATAACAAAGGACTGGTGGACAGGTATGGTTGGCTAGGCTTTTTCTCATTTATTGTCTGACAACTTGTCCGGTGGATCTGAAGTACATGCAGTAATGTAAGTAGAGGCTTGTATCGCCAACGAAAGTATGACATCTCTTCACAGTTCTGGCAAAAGCCTCTTATACTGGCTTCCAAAAACTGCAAGAGTGCTGGAGGCAATCCACTATATTTCCCAAGCCATGCTATATTATTAAAAACTGGATGCAGAATTGTAAACATTTGAGGTACAAATGTTTCCTTTTCTATTTATTCAAAATGGAGATGGGTCAGCTTGTGCCCTTTGCCTTTGATTGACTTGGAAATGACTCAAGTTATTTCCTAAAAATCACAAATAACTGTGTTTCCTAAGCCAATCTGACATGTATAAATCATCCACTACCCCACTCTCCTCCATCCTACCCATCCAGCCCCCCAATCACCCAACCCCCCTTCTTTTTCAAACAATTTATCCAATTTTAATCTGAGACAGAGAAGAACTTGGGGAATTCCCTTTAAACTGGATTTCTACAAGCCCCCAAATTTCCCATCTGAGCCTGAGCTTGGAGAACTTTGCCTGCCTACACACCTACTTCAAATCCTTTTATATGAGTGGATACATGTAATCATTTACTGCTTGAAAGCCTCTGAATCTAGACGGGGAGCTGGTTGTAAGGAAGAACTGGCTGCATGGTGCGGTGAATTTGAGTCAATAACGCAACAATGCAGATGTTGAGCAAACTCTTTGCTGAGTGAAGATTCTTAGAAACAGCCCTCAGCTTAACTCTGAAAGCTGTAGTTCTTCATTCTTCTATGTCAATAAATCAGAAGGAATAAAGCACCACACTTTCCAGAATCTATCTGGGCAGGAACAGCTTAGAAGTAGCCATCAGCTTTAACCTGGGCTGATGCTTTCTCTGCTTCCCCTGCCCCCAACCTAGTAAGTTTCTGAAAGTGTGAGAAGGGGGATTGGTGGAAGGAATAAGCCTAGAGGACTGCTGCTATGTTATTTCAAACCAAGACAGAATTCAGAGACATTTTGGACTTGACACATCATGGTTCAAGGATTTCCAAAACAGGGGAGATCATTGCCAAGGGCCCATTTCTGAAGCTCTTCTCCATCCATAAATAAACAGTTAATGAAATTTATTGTACCTTATGCAGCATAGAAGATCATGGAGGACAAGGCTATTATTGGCTTCTAGTCATGATAGCTATATATTACCTCCAGTTTCAGGGGAAATATACCTGTGTATACTGCTTGCTGGGGAACATGCATAGGAGGGTACTATTTATTTATTTTATTTATTTATTTACTGCATTTCTATACCACCCAATAGCTGAAACTATTTTAAAATATAAAAATATAAAATATAAAAATTATTTATATTCAAAATATAAAACGACAGTATAAAAACATAATTTAAAATACAGTATAAAAGTACAACCAGGATAAAAACTGAGCAGCCATGCAGAAATTAATATGGATTTAAAATACAAATTTAAACAAATTTAAATACACTACTGTATTTGTGTCCTGTGGTGGGCTTCCCATAGGCATTGTATGGGCACTGTGCAAGCTGAGTGCTGGACCAGTTAGGCCTTTGGTCTGGTCCAACATGTCCCTTCTTATGTTCCTGATGCATTATGGTGCTAACACTCAATAGGACCATACTACTTGCTCACCCAGAATGACTCAGAAGAACCTAGTAGAAGTTGGTAGGAAAATTCACTTGTGTTCAATGGCTTCTTCTTCTTCTTCTTCTTCTTCTTCTTCTTCTTCTTCTTCTATAGGATAATTCTCACAAGACAACTAGGGACCATATAGGAACAGGGAAACTTGGCTAACAATTTTTTTCACAGCATGACACATAGTATCTAAGACAACTGCAAACTTGTGAAGGATCGTTCAAGTGCACAAGATGAAAATCATTGAAATACATTTCAGGATTCTCATTTCAAAGTGTAATACGGCATCCAAAGCATATATTTCACAATAGTGCATCACTACAGCTTTACCAAAGCAGAGCAGCTTAAACAATAGGCATCAAATCAAGTGCTGGCGCAACACTTGGAACCACAAGCTAATGACCCTGAAGCAAGAATAATATTAAATTAAACATACAGAGGCACAGAAGTTGTTCAATGACTTCCAGCCTGTTTTTTAATGTCATCTCAGCATACAGCTCTTGCTACAATTGAATATTGAGTGGCATCCTTCTGTCATGTCAATGTCTGGAATTGTATTTCTGGTCCTGAAGTTTGCTTTCAAGATTATTGATCATGTAATCTTGCTCTGCGACCTGGAACATGTCTGCCAACAGTGTTTCTTTGTGTTATACTGGTTGAACTTGAAAAGGTAAGTTACTGCCATGAGCTCAGGGAAAAGTCACATTGAATGGCTAGTAAAATGTTTAAAGCGCTTTAGAGTTGGCCATTTGCCAATTGTTACCTCTTTAATCCAAAAGTAATGACTGAAGATTTGTTGTCTCACTAACCAGAATCTATACCTATTTTCTTAACTTCACACTGTGCCTTTCAGGATAGTACCCTAGATGCACAGGAGACATACTAAGCATGAAAAAGATATACCATTTTAGGTGTGGTGGGGGTAGTCTGAAAACACGTTTGCTACCTGGAAAACCAGTGCAATTGACTGCAAAGAAAGTGTGTTCTAATGATTTCCAACATACTTAAAATATTATGTCTGCCTCTACCCCAAGACTACATTTAATGCTGATCTTTGTATTATAGTAGTTGTCAAGTACTATAATTAAAGTTGAATTTCAACTTCCATTGTTCCTCTCATTTTTTTTCATTTGCTCATAATTAAAAAATCCTCTATGCTAAAATTGTCAGTGTGTGATCTCATCCCAAAGGTATTTTTTTTTCACAGAGTGAAACCAAAATTAGTTCAACTATTTTTTAGTTATACGGACATTAAAAATTAGTACCCTTTCTCGCTCTGTTTCAATTGACAGTTTGTAATACATTTGAAAGCCTATTTCAGCTAAAATTCCAACCCTGTAGGGGTTTTTTTATGTGTACAAAGATAGGTAAAAGCTGATCAAATGTGCATAAAATCTACTTAAATATGTTACAACTATCAATGTTTTGCATAGGCAGGTTGGTGTTTGGGTTTTATCCAAGTCAAAATTTGCTCGGACCCATGTGCCTCATTGGGCTAGAATGATCCAGGCATTTGCCATTTTCTTTAGAATACATAAGAGAGTACATGTGTAGTGACGTAGTCCCAAACTTGCCCTGCAACACCAACACTCACCCAACTGAGCTGTTGCACTGGGGACCAAAGCAGATACTCTGGAAATACACAGCATATAGTTACATATCCAGTTGGGGTTAAGTTAATCACGGGTGTGCAAATGTGGGGGGAGGGGTTTGTCTTATCACAAACAGTGCATGCAGGCTGGGGGTGCTAATGAGCATTTCTACATGAGCAATTTATTGCACACTCATGGAAGTTTGCAGGTCCTTTAGATGGCATTGTCAACCTCCAGGACATTTCCTGCGCCCTCCCCCCACCCTTATACTGCTTTAAGATAACACAGAGATAATCAGCTATTTTTTCAAAAATGTACAAAATCAACCCAGTGTAAAGTTGGTGTCGTGCTATAATTTCACCACCAGATGGCACTGATTCATTGATGTGAATGGAGCACGCAGAAAGAAGAAGTATTCAATTCCATCCATGTGGCCATCTGGGTAATGGCACCATTCAAAACCCCAGAAAGAAAGTGGAAGCAGAAAGCCCTAGTAAAGCAGAGGTTTTTTTTAAAAAAAAAATGTAGAGAAGCTCTATGTCTTTATTCCCCAGCATAATCAGATTTGGAATCATCCACCTCCAGTGTGGCTATGGTACACAGGAAGGGGGGAAATTCCATTGGCACCAAAGGAAATTCATTTTCTGTGTATCCTAGCTGCCTTGGTGTGGGAGATTTAGATTCCAAGCTAGGGTGAGCATATGAAAAGGAGGAAAGGGCTCCTATATTTTTAACAGTTGTACTGAAAAAGGAATTTCAGCAGGTGTCATTTGTATGCATGCAGCATCTGGTGAAATTCCCTTTTCAGCACAACAGTTAAAGCTGCAGAGCCCTGCACTCTTTTGTAACTGGTCATGCTAGGCAGAGCTCCTGCAGCTTTAACTGTTGTGCTGAAGAGGGAATTTCACCAGGTGCTGCATGCATACAAATGACACTTGCTGAAATTCCCTTTTCAATACAACTGTTAAAGATACAGAAGCTCTGTCCTCCTTTTCATATGGTCACCTTACTATAATCATACTTGGAGATTAAAGTCAGAAGTTTTGTGATAAGGATCCTCACTGCCATGTGCTGGTAATTAATAGGGGTGTGCACGGACCCCCCGGATCGGATCGGGACCCGGATCGGGACCTCCAATTTTGTCCCGGACCGGTTCGGACAAAATCGGAGGCCCCCCGGACCGGATCGAGTCCGATCCCGACCCAAAAATCGTACATTTTTGGATCGGCCGCCATTTTTTTCCCCATAGACTTGCATTGCAATGCAAGTCTATGAGGAAAAAATGGCGGCGGGTGGGTAAGGGGGGGCCTAACTCCCTCCCCCCCCCCGGGGCCGTCCGCTGTGGACGGCCCCGGCAGGTAAACCCCCTCCCCTGCGCTCCCTACCTCCCCTGGGGCCGCCTGCTTCCATCCGCTGGCGCCCGCGGGCGCCAGCGGATAGAAGCGGACGGCTCCGGGGGGGGGGGTAAGCCCCCTTCCCCGCCACTTACCTTCTCGGCCCGTCCGGCGCCGGCGGCTACTACCAGCGGGCTCCGCGGCCTACTCTCGAGTAGCGCGCCGGGTGATGACATCACCCGGCGCGCCACCCTGGAGCAGGCCGCGGAGCCTGCTGGTAGTAGTAGGCGCCGGCGCCGGACGGGAGCCGCCGGGCCGGGCAGGTAAGGGCCCCCCTCCCCCCTCCCCCCTCCGTGCGCCCCCTCCTCCCCTCCACGCACCCCCTCCTTACCTTTCCGGCCCGGCGGCTCCCGTCCGGCGCCGGCGCCTACTACTTCCAGCAGGCTCCGCGGCCTGCTCTAGAGTAGCGCGCCGGGTGATGACATCACCCGGCGCGCCATCCTAGAGCAGGCCGCGGAGCCTGCTGGGAGTAGTAGGCGCCGGCGCCGGACGGGAGCCGCCGGGCCGGGCAGGTAAGGGCCCCCCTCCCCCCTCCCCCCTCCGCGCGCCCCCTCCTCCCCTCCACGCACCCCCTCCTTACCTTTCCGGCCCGGCGGCTCCCGTCCGGCGCCGGCGCCTACTACTTCCAGCAGGCTCCGCGGCCTGCTCTAGAGTAGCGCGCCGGGTGATGACATCACCCGGCGCGCCATCCTAGAGCAGGCCGCGGAGCCTGCTGGGAGTAGTAGGCGCCGGCGCCGGACGGGAGCCGCCGGGCCGGAAAGGTAAGGGCCCCCCTCCCCCCTCCGCGCGCCCCCTCCTCCCCTCCACGCACCCCCTCCTTACCTTTCCGGCCCGGCGGCTCCCGTCCGGCGCCGGCGCCTACTACTTCCAGCAGGCTCCGCGGCCTGCTCTAGAGTAGCGCGCCGGGTGATGACATCACCCGGCGCGCCACCCTAGAGCAGGCCGCGGAGCCTGCTAGTAGTAGTAGGCGCCGGCGCCGGACGGGAGCCACCGGGCCGAGAAGGTAAGTGCCCCCCTCCTCCCCCCCCCCGCTGTCCACTTTCATCGGCGGGCGCCCGCTGGCGCCCGCCAATGGAAGCGGCGGTGGGCGCCAGTGGGCGCCCGCCGATCCGCCGATCCGCCGAACCGGTTCGGAGCTTTTTCGGACCGGTTCGGATTGGATCGGCCGATCCAGCTGCGGGATCGGAAATCGGATAATTTATCCGATTTCCCACTGGACCGGACTCGGATCGTGGATCGGGTCCGATCCAGTGCACATCCCTAGTAATTAATGTAATGAAAACCAGATACACAACAGCATTTTTTGTATTTTCAGAATGTCTGCAGAGGTTCCTCCTTTCAGAATGTTTTGCTCTCCACCTGAAAACATTCTGCAGAGGCCTCCTGTTGCTCTGTCTGCCAGGCTGATGCATCCAGACAACTCTACTCTGTGACTGGAGCACCGATGGCGGAAAACTCGACTTCTATCCGACAAGACATGGCATAGAGAACATCTTCGTTCCTATGGGGTGGCAATACGTGCAGCGAAGAAAGCTTTCTTCTCTGCGCGCATTGCGTCTGCGAATTTGCGTCCAGCGGAACTGTTCAGGGTGGTGAGGGGTCTAACTCGGGCACCTTCCCCCCTGAATCCGATTTCAGAGCCTTCAGCAGTTTGCTGTGATGCCTTTAACGATCATTTCACAGATAAAATCTCTCGGATAAGAGCCGACTTAGATGCCGTCATTATAGCAGAGGCTGACGATGGGGTGTCCGGCGACTCTGCGAGTAGAATTACACTGGATCAGTTTCAGTTGGTGAGTACCGAGGATGTGGACAAGCTGCTTGGACGAGTGAGGACGACGACTTGCCCTCTCGATCCCTGTCCTTCATGGCTGGTCGTCCAGGGAGGAAATGCGGTTAGATCACAATTACAATATATTATTAATGCATCTCTCAGGGAGGGGACTTTCCCATCATGTTTAAAAGAAGCGATGGTACGGCCGCTTCTAAAGAAGCCCTCCCTGGATCCCCTGGACTTTAATAACTACAGACCGGTATCAAACCTTCCATTGTTGGGCAAGGTGATCGAGAGGGCGGTTGCCTTTCAACTCCAAGTAGTCTTGGATGACGCTGATTTTCTAGACCCATTTCAAACTGGCTTCAGGGCGGGATACGGAGTTGAGACTGCTATGGTCGCTTTAGTGGATGATCTACGCCTTAGTATTGACAGGGGGAGTGTGTCCCTGTTGGTACTTCTGGACCTCTCAGCGGCTTTCGATACCATCGACCATGGTATCCTTCTGGAACACCTGAGGGGATTGGGAATCGGGGGCACTGTGCTTCAGTGGTTCCGGTCCTACCTCTCGGGCAGGTTCCAGCTGGTGATGCTTGGGGATAGCTGCTCTGCAAAGAAGGAGATGCTGTGTGGAGTACCGCAAGGTGCCATCCTTTCCCCAATGCTGTTTAACATTTATATGAAACCGTTGGGAGAGATCATCCGGAGGCATGGGGTGGGGTGCTATCAGTATGCTGATGACACCCAAATATATTTCTCTATGCCTTCGATAACAGCGCCAGCTAAGGATAGTGTGTCACCTCTGAATGAATGCTTGGAGGCGGTAATGGGCTGGATGAGGAAAAACAAACTGAAGCTGAATCCAGACAAGACGGAGGTGCTTGCTGTCAAAGGCCGCAACCTGGGTTTGGAGGTGTGTCAACCGGTTCTGGATGGGGTTACACTCCCCCTGAAAGACTGTGTTCGCAGCTTGGGGGTGCTCCTGGATCCGTCGCTCCAAATGACAGCCCAGATAGATGCGACGGCCAGGAGTGCCTACTATCAGCTTCGGCTGATACGCCAGCTGCGCCCCTTCCTAGAGTTGGAAGACCTAAAGATGGTGGTGCACGCGCTGGTAACTTCGAAGCTCGACTTCTGCTATGCACTGTACATAGGGCTACCTCTTTGCCTAGTCCGGAAACTTCAACTAGTTCAAAATATGGCAGCCAGGTTGGTCACCGGTACATCTAGGGGTGACCATATTACGCCAGCTTTAAAATCGCTCCACTGGCTGCCAATTAGTTTCCGGGCGAAGTATAAAGTGTTGGTTATTACCTTTAAAGCCCTACATGGTTTGGGTCCAGGTTACCTGTGGGATCGCCTTCTCCCATACAATCCGCCCGCACGCTCAGGTCCTCTGGGAAGAACTTACTGCAGTCGGCCAAGACTAGGCTGACAACTGTTACCCAGAGGACCTTCTCTTCTGCTGCTCCCAGACTGTGGAATGACCTGCCGGAGGAGACTCGTCAACTTAACAGTCTTTTAGAATTTAAGAAAGCCATAAAGACTGTTCTCTTCTGGCAGGCATATCCAGTGGAATTTTAGAATGTTTTAAGGATGTTTTTAGGATGTTTTAGGATTTTTATGCAGTTTTAATAATATGTGTCATGTCTTAATCAGTTTTATGTATTTTATCATGTTGTTGTTCCCTGCTTCAATCCGGACGGAGAGGCAGGTAAGAAATAAATTGTTATTATTATTATTATTATTATTATTATTCTGAATCTGGCTGCAGAAATCAAGAAGCAGTATAGGTGGGCCTGAAAGGCTCACAGACTTGTGTTCAGAGGCTCAGGACACTTGGAATAATGATCAGGATTCATACTAAGCTTAGAAGATGGAGCTTTTCTTTTGTCGTTCCTTCCTTGCATCCAGCTGCAAACGGACTAGCCCTTGCCTTGCGAGTCTAGAATAAATCCCAGAGTGTTTAGCCCAGGGCATTCCAAAATCTTGGCTTCGTTTAAGGAATGGTTCTGTTCCAAACATTACACAGAGGAAGGGGCAGCACTTTCCAATGGGCTGTCTTCATGGCACCGGGCTGGTGCTGCTTCCCTCTTCAACCCCACACTTTCCCTCTCCCAGGGTGGCATCAGGTAAACCCGATGCTGAGGAGGGAATGTGGGGTTCCTGAGTGGCCATCCAGGTCCCGGAGCCACCCCTGCCGTCTTCCTGGTGGAATGCGACCTGTTGCCAGTCGCCTTCCACCAGGCTCTGCCCCTGGGTTGATCTCAGATTGGCAGCGGAACCAATCAGAGCATTGTAGGGAAGCCCCTCGGTGACTGTGATACTGTGCTTGCATTGTCTAACCGACGCAGCGCTAATCCACAGCCACTGCGGGGCTTTCTCCATATATAGACAGCCTCCAGCATGCAGTTTCCCCCATCACTTCTGCAGCTTGGCACAGTAGAAGCAGCATAGGCCCTCTTCACGTCTTAGAAACAGGACCTGGTGGCAGCCACTATCAAGGCACTTGAAGATGGGTTCGTAGAAGGGCTCCAGAGTCTTGCCCCTGCCAAACTGAAGCTCAACAGCTACAACAGTAACCCAGACCAGCTATTTAAATTTCCTGCTAATGAACCCAAAGAAGGAGAATCAAGGACGAGGATGGAGTAAGGAAGTGTGTTGCTATACTTCCCTATTTCTTGAAGTGGGGGAGGCTGGATACCCTTTATTTTTCACCTCCGGTGATTCTGCAGACTAGAGGCCATGATGGAGGAAAGCAAAGGCCAACACTGGGTAGGCTCTGTCCCAGTAGGGAGAGCAAAACCTCCTCTTGACCATCTTTCAACAAAGTGGTTTGCCTTTCAATATAACAAATTTGCACTTCATGAACAAACCAGAACATAGTTTGACACAGAAATCCATACAGTTCCAAAGTTTGCATTGAGTTTACCAAAAAAATAACAAAATAAAAAATTATGGACTTAAAAACATACGCCTGAAGACTTATTAAGAAATTGTAATAAAATGTAGACTCACAACAGAACAAATGTAGCATTAGAAAAATGAGAACCTGAGTGAAATTGAGCTTGACAAATTCAACCCTCCCAACCTGGGTAAGAGATAAAGGTAAAAACAGGCAATACATATATCCACTGTGGATTCCATTAGGTTCCAAAATACCACCTTATAAATGCAAGGGAAATCATAAACATGTTTAGTATTGGATAAAAAGCTCTAGAATTGACTGCTCAGTTCACACTAGACTTTCTCTTCCAAATAACTGATGAGACACTGGCCCTTTCTACACCAGCCTTTTTTCCTGGGGCCGTCCCTGGGAGCTCCCTGTGCATCCAAATGACACACAGGGACTCCCGGTGGATGGGGGGATGGGCACTCTGGGATAACCCAATTCTTCCAGCAGTCCCGGGACCGTCCCAAGACCATGGGAGGTGTGGGTGCCCATCCCAGCTTCTTCCCTCTTCCCCACAAGTAGCGGGGGTCTGCAAGAGGGGAGGAGCCATGCCAGGGGGAGTCTAGGGGCATTGGGGGTGGGGGGAGTGGGGTCAAGGCTTTTTTTGTTTGTTTGTTTTTACTTTTGCATTGGAGTGCAAGTGCACTCCCGGCTCCATCATTTTTTAAAAAATGGTGAGCGCAAAGTCCCTGTTTGCGTCCAGGACATCGTGCTTCCTATGTAGAAACTGGGTGACGATCCTGGAAGCAAGTAAGTCTGGGATCGCCCCTAGGCCCTACCTCTACACCCTTACGTGTAGAAAGGGTCACTGTCTGTACTATAGCTAGCCCTTTGGGTGGGGGGAAGAAGAAAAGAAATGGTACTGAAACATATTTTGTGAGAACTCAGTTAGGATTTGGTGTATCCCCACTGAAAACATTCTGAATGCCTAAGAAAATCTACATGTTTGAAGGACTCTACACTGATATGCTTTTAGGATTTTCTAACTTTGAAACATTAAGCATGCACAAGTCAACATTTTCATAAAATGCATGTATTGGAATGTCATAATATTTGGGTCCCTGCATAATGGGCAAAGTTTGTGTAGTTTAAAAGAAATTTCACAGAAGGCCAGGGGGAGAAAATCTCCTTTGACCTCTCAAGCTGTTTTTTACACACAGATTTTATTCACTTGGGAGGGGGGCGGATGTAAACAAGAAGAACAAATCAGAAACATTGAGGACTCTTTCTGAGGCTAAAATTCTTACACATTGAAAGTGGAGTGCCTCTTCACAAAATTATCCCTTAAGATTTGCGACTGTTTTGGACATCTCATTCCTGAATCATTGATCTCATCCAAATATCCTTCTCTGCTAACCTATTAAAACTGAAAGCATTGGAAGTCACCTAAAACAGAAAGCAGTGTGTGCTGGCCTTATCAGTTTGAGAATAAGGAAGGCATGTTGAATTGTACCCACTTTCATTTCATGCCCCGCCCCTCAGCCATTCTATTATTACCTAGCTGCACTGGAGGCAGCGGTGACATCAAAGGACTGAAATCATGGGGGAAAAGAAGCCATACCCCAGCTATATGATCTTGGACTTTTGATATTCCCATAGCATTGTGCAAAGAAAACATGCTAAAGCGGCTGCTAGCACAATCCTATCTTTGTTTACTTGGAACTAAGTCCTACTGTGTTGAATGGGGCTTCTTCCTAGCTAAGCAAGCATAGCATTGCAGCCTCAGGAGCCCTGTGTGGACAAAACACATGAAGGCTGCCAAAAAAAGACTTACCTATCTAAACACTCCAAGCATCAGACATCACATGAGCAACCTCTTATTCAAGCAAGCTCTCTTCACTCGATTCCTTGCCACATCTCATGCCTTTCCTGAACCCTTCCCTGGCCCTCAGGAGAGACTATTAGGGGCATCAGGTGCTGCAGTGGAGAGACGGCCTGAGGATTTCCCCTTGGTTAAGCATCTTAATGTGAATACAACTAGTATATCACCCATAATTATTATTATTGTATTTTTTTCCTTATAAGTTGTTCATCTGTTCATACTATGCTACCAACCTCCACAGTCCTCATGTGCTAAGACTTCTTAAAGTACTGGGTCCTCTGTCATGCAAAGAACTCATGGGGGCAACTGCAGGATCCTCACGAGCAGTCCAGTTGGTATAGTGGGCTTTTTGCTGTTAATAGAATGGTGTCCAGGGGAAGGGACCTGTCTTTACCAAGGATCTCCCAGGTGTGTTTTCCATCATCAAACAAGGACTACAGACACCTGGACATTCAGGTATATTCTTTTACAACTATTTGGAATGGAAGTGGGTATTCAGTGCACAGCTAAGTAAGGCTCATCAAATCCACAGCAAGGATATAGTGAACTGAGCTAACCACTTCACAGACTGTTTAATTTTAAGTGCCAAGTTACAAAGGAAGTAAGGATAGGAATGTGTCATTTTTCCCTATTTTTTCCATACCAACTGCACTAGGCCTCAAGGCTGAAACGTCCGTATGTTGACTTTTTTTCTGTAATCCTTTGAGGGGGGAAAAGAGACTTTTCAATCATTAAACAGTAGGAATCCCTCATCTAGAGCTAAAGGATACGTCCTATTAAGTGAAAACATAAGCCCATTTCTAATTCAGGACAGTTCTGCTATGTATTCTCTAGGACCAATAAAAACTGCTGATTAACCAATGGACCAATGGATCTCCATGTGCTCTACAGCTGTCACATCAGCTGTTTCCTCTGCCACAATTGGGGAAAATGTTGCTGGGTTTAAGTGAAGGAGAAGGAAATTTTCTTGTGACCATATACAAATAATTCATCATAGGCTATGTTCCTCAAGACTGTTGTGGTTGGGGCGGGGGAGACAAATATTTCATAGTTATACAGTAGTTAATCCTAGGTCTGACAGAAATTGGTTGGCATATATAGTGGAAGTGTGTGTATATATATATATATATATATAATATATAGGCAGTATTAAAAAAGGTCAGAAATGGATTTATTTCTTCAACATCATTTTGGGGTGTCTTATTTTCCATTGCTTAATGTCCTGTTAATGTAAAATAAATGTAGCAGGTGTCATTAGACAGCTCAATAAATTCATTTCATAGGAAAATTGTACGGGGGGGGGGGGTCTTGTTTCCTGAGGTGATTTTAAAAGCAAGGACCAACTCATCCTATGACAAACCAGCTGAATGCAAGACTGCAAGCTTTGCATCATTATGTGGTACATTGTAGTTTTTATGCATGTACGCTATGTGAACAAGAGGGTTAAAAGTTAAACAGTAGCCTGAGGCAAGCACACTTGCAAGCTGAACAGGTACAAAATAGGCTTTTGTTGCTTCCAAACTATTACTGTATGTCTTTAGCAGAAACTAACATAACAGGCTTCTATGAGCAAAAAAAAAAGTATTTCCTTAAGGTTGCAGGTATTATGAAATGGAACTGCTTTAATGGCTGAAATGCCCATATGACCTTTAATCCAAAGTCATAAATTTGTCAGTGTCTGTAAATGGCAGGATATCATTCTGAATGAGGCTAGTTTTTTTTAAGGTCTTTGTATTTCAGGCATCTTAGCTCAGACTAGCATGGAGTTCTGAAATTATTTCCAAAAGTAGTACAGTAAAGAACGGGTACATCTTTAAAGGAAAAATAAACAAATGAGAGTACCTTGTGACTAAAGCATTGTTACTATTTAGAATGAAGTAATGAAGAAAGCTCTGAGAGCTGTTTCTTCTGCATTTCATAAAATGATAAATAACACAAGTCATCATGTTTATGTATAATGAATTACAATCCAGCTACATTTACCTTAGTAACATTTTACTGGGGTTGTATTTTACTTCCAACTACCAATTATGTCATCATCCTGGCATTTACCTGGACATAATGATACACAGCAAACCCATTCTTGTAACATAATTCATGGCTTAAAAGTGTTTGCAAAGCCAACCAGGATACTATATACACATAACGATGTGGGGATTGCTATTAAATTTTACAGATTAAAGTTTAGTAAACCTGAAAGTCTTACGCTGGTTTGTACAGTATTTATTAATCCTGCAGGGAAAGATGTTCTGCTATTTAAATGTCAGTAACACATAACCCCTATTAAAATAACACACACCTTTCCAAAATGCCATTACATGCATTTTGTTACACAATGCCACACAAGTTGCAATGGTAGATAGGTTATTAAATGCCAAAAAGACCCTGTGAGTCTATTAGTTTGCATGGGGCACCATCGCTAGGCTGACCATATGAAAAGGAGGACAGGGCTCATGTAACTTTAACAGTTGTAGAGAAAAGGGAATTTCAGCCAGTGTCATTTGTATGTAATTAGTTCCTGGTCAATTTATTTATTTATTTATTTATTACATTTGTATACCGCCCCACAGCCGAAGCTCTCTGGGCAGTTTACATAGGATTAAAAACAATTAAAAACAATATACAAATATTAAAACAGCAAAAACATACAACATACACACAATCTGTACATTTAAAACCACTTCAACACTTCAAAAAGCTACAAAAACAAAACAAAACAAACCCAGGCTCCTCAGATATTGCCAAATGCCTGAGAGAAGAGGAAAGTCTTGACCCGGCGCCGAAAAGATAACAATGTTGGCGCCAGGCGGGGAGATCGTTCCACAATTGGGGAGCCACCACAGAGGAGGCCCTCTCTCTTGTTGCCGACCTCCGAGCTTCCCTCAGAGGAGGCACTCGAAGGAGGGCCTTAGATGTTGAACGTAGTGTTTAGGTAGGTTCCCTCTTCATCACAACAGTTAAAGTTGCAGGCACTATACTAGAGTGACCAGATACAAAAGAAGGCAGGACTCCTGCAGCTTTAACTGTTGTGATGAAGAGGGAATTTCACCAGGGACTAATTGCATACTAATGACACTGGCTGCAATTCCCTCTTCTCTACAATTGTTAAAGTTACATGAGCCCTGTCCTCCTTTTCATATGGTCAGCCTAACCATCGCAGCACATCAGACTCACCATCATGCTGTCATCGTTTACTATTAAAAGCAGAGTATGAGACATCTAGACCAAACTTCACATCTGTTTTATAGCAGAAGCCTACAAAAGATCTCAAAGCCTTGGGAAGAAATATCTATTGTAACATTATCTTCCATTTATTCAATTTAATTTCAGTTTGAGGAGGGAAGCATATAGATCATTTTATAAGCTTGTAAGGTCATCACATTTAAATTAAAGTGACCTCTCTTAAAGCCTATTAATAACAAGTACTATGCAGAGAGAAATTTAATATGAATGGTTAAAATGCATGGAATTCAGATTTTACTGCCCAACAGCTCAATTAGAGAAATTGAATTTTTAAACAACAAAAGGGAATTGAATCAAAGAGGGATGGAGCAGGATCTGAAATGTGGACACGTATGAGTGATAGTCCTAGGGCCTTCTGCAGTCAGTTCCCTTCATTTGTTGCCTCAGCAGTTACAAGGGATTGGGCAGGCTGCAACACAAAAGGATAAAAATGTTCGCCATTGAAACACAGGTTTTGGCTCCCAATAAATCATCTGTCACTTCATCACAACCCAGTAGATAATGAGCAATAAAGTTTTCACACTCAGAGAATGAGGAAGCAGACACAAGCAACCCAGCTAAAGCCGCTGGCTTCCTTTTTCTGTAAATGCCAAGATGCTTCGTATAATAAATTACAACTAGGTTTAAGGGAAAGGATGACCCTGACATCAGTAACATAAACAATTTAATGCGCTAAAGAAGCCTGATCTAATCACATTTACCTACACATTTTAATGACAGAAATAATTCCCAGGCCCTTACATTTATAGATGAACATATATACAAGAGGAGATCTAGAAAACCGGTGGCCTCTGCGCTGCATGAATACTGTAAGCAATGTAATAAAAATCATAGTTTGGACATTTTCAGTTGTTATTATGAAATCTAAGTGCTCTGCCTGTCTCAGCTTAAGGCCATATTGGTGCAAGTGCTGAAGGTGTCCCACATGCCACTGCAACAGGCAAGAACCCCAAATGTTTAGTTAGGCTGACCATATGAAAAGGAGGACAGGGCTCCTGTATCTTTAACAGTTGTAGAGAAAAGGGAATTTCAGCCAGTGTCATTTGTATGCAATTAGTTCTTGGTGAAATTCCCTCTTCATCACAACAGTTAAAGTTGCAGGCACTATACTAGATTGACCACATACAAAAGAAGGCAGGGCCCCTGCACCTTTAACTGTTGTGATGAAGAGGGAATTGCACCAGGAACTAATTGCATACAAATGACACTGGCTGAAATTCCCTTTTCTCTACAACTGTTAAAGTTACAGGAGCCCTGTCCTCCTTTTCATATGGTCAGCCTAGTTTAGTGGCATTTGGGAAACAGCTAGCATCTTTCTGGATTTGGGGTTTTAAAGGGGTCGAGACACAGATGATGAACACTAAAAATGGCAGCCCCTTGTTGAATTTGGTACCTTCCCCTCCATAATGTGTTTTATACTAGAAAAGACTAGGTGCTTTTTAAATAAATATATTTGATGGATCCAAAGCTTCCTTTCTCCCATTGCAAGATTTTTTTTTCCTACAGAGTCTCTGACAAAAGGAGTCCTTCCGTTGGAGGAAGACCTCACTGGAAAAAGCTTCTTCCATTAGCAGGAGGGAACCAGGGTTGGAATCAAGGGTAGACATGGTTGGACAGCTGCCCAAGGCAAGAACCCTCTGGAGCTGCTCCTCCTCTTCGCCATTGCAACTTGCGGTGAGAAGGAGGGGCAGTAGATGCCACTGTTGACTTCCCCACTGTCTCTATGACTGTAAAGCAAGCAAGTGGCAGCTTTACAAACAGAGAAAGAGGGTGTGGAACAATAGCACCTAGTGACATGATGGTGAGAAGGTAAGCTCACTGAGGGAGGGGGAGCATTGGTGTGCCTTGCCTAAGCACCCTCAAAAACCTGGAGCTGGCACTTTGGATCCTACCCAATAGTAATGGTCCCACTCATAGAATAAGTGGGGAAACCCCACAGCAGTTGCTTTTTCATAACATGGAATGTTAAGCTGTGGTAGGCATCATATTCCTCCTCCTTTTATAGGCTTCTCTGAGATGACACGCTTATAGTATTCTATCCCCATCATATGTCCTATTTGATGTGGACCTTTTTTGTTGATAATAGGTCACAAAGAAAAGTTGTTGGGTCTGAATTCAGGATTGCTTTGTGACTTGGAAGTATCAGTCCTTTTCTGCTTAGTGGGAGTCTGAAGGAGGCTCATCATTCAAATTCACATGAAAGACACTTCAACGGGGGTACTGGAGAGGGCTACGTACAAAGTCTAGTTCATATGCAAAATGTAAAGCTGAATATCAGTTGAAAAGTAATGATGTAGTTGGAAAACACATAAAGCATACCCTACATTGATTGATATTATTTTATACCACCATTTGATGTGGCTCACAGTAAAATAGTATCAAATATCCTTCTCATATGCAAATTGACAAATTAATGCTTGCATAATAGGTCAAGGTAGAAAAAAATATGCAAATAAACTTTTGTACGCTCTATACTTTTGTCATTATCTTAAACACATGCAAGTTCCAACCCCTATGTCTGTGTTGTGCATCAGTAGCTGAGTTTATTGATCTCTATTCTATATAGAGATTTTGATTAGCATAAGTAGTCACAAAATCTCTATGCAACTACTTATGCTAATCTACATTACTGGCATATAGCTCAATTATATTCATGTTTACTCAGGAATATACCCACTTACTCGTCGTGGCTTTACTCCCAAGTAGCTGTGCAGTGTAATGCAATCTTTAGAATAAGTTAGTCTAGATCTAATAAAGCATGATTGAAAGCAGATTTATTTATTTATTTAAAAAAACCATTTGTGTCAGTGTAAAGAAATGAAAGATTCTCTTCCAAAGTCTCTAGAAGACATATTAATGTGAACTACACTGAAAAGGTTCCTAAATAGTTAAAAAAAAAAAAAACAACCTGGACTCCTTCACGAGTAACGTTTAATAGGGCTACATTGAGGTGTATATTGCATTCTTGTTCTATATTACAGATATATTATTTATGCCTGCTGCAGTAATGTCATGGAATACACAAGTAGAGTTTGTGTAGCAACAACAGTGGAAAAAATATTTGCAACCAGGGCAGTCTGGCAATATTGCTTGTTAAGGCATGCTATTTGTAAGCAAATTTATATGAAAAGTATGCAATCCCTAATACTAAACTACTTTAGCCCCAGACTGAAGGGTGATTTTACAAACGTCCTGCAGCACTCAATCATTCCTTCATTTTAATGTCTTTATTTTATGATTTTGTTGATGAAATACTACTTACCCAGTGCTCAAAATTCCTTTTAGGCTGCAGGCAGTGGCTAGTTGACATGGCAAGCCATATTTTACAGCTATATATTTCAGCTTTCTCTGTCCAAGTTGGAGGACACAGTAGCCAAGATGGTTTTTCATAGTGGAAATATATTTTCATATTTATTTATTGATTTGACTAATGTATCTATTTTTCAATTCACATGCTTATGTTTCAATCCATTAGAGTGATTCATGGTCAAATAATATGTTATTGCAAGTGCAAAGAGGAGATAAAGCCACTGTACACTAGCTGTAACACTAGGATAATAATAATAATAATAATAATAATAATAATAATAATAATACCACTACCTGGTTGAAGAGATGTTTGAACCCCCAACTAATCACGAATAATAATGATGGGTTTGGTCTAATCATAATTTTAAAGTATTTTTTAAAAAATCAATAGCACACAAAATAAATTTGTTTTGAACAGTAAGCCATCTATAGATTTCTCAAAGCTATATAAAGTGCTCAAATCGCCATCAAAATAAAACAGTTTAATTATATAATATAGAGGTCTGCAGGGTAAGTAATAATGCATAGTGGAGCCTCTCACCTCAAGGTCATGTCTTGGAACATTGCCCAAACTGGTAGTGCCCAAAAGTTGTCATTACGATAACTAGTAGCTGTTTGGAATCTTGTATTAAATGAGTTTCTGGTCTTGTTCCAACTCTTAGTGGACAGATGCCCACATAAAAAGGAAATACCATCTGCTGGCTCTCTACATAGAGTCATAGGTCTAAAGGCAGAAGCATCCTATAGATCCCTAGAATGCAATTTAAAGAACCTGGCACTAGAATTAGGATCTGTGAATTGGATGGTGGATATGGTTATAATCTGCCTACATTCCTTTCCATTTGCACAACATTTTTTTTCCATTTCTTGATTTCATTAGTGCTTGCTATGACACATATCTGTGATCTTCTAAAACAATGAGTGCAGCCCACTCATAGGAGTCAATGGCAATGCTCCCATGGATTTAAATGATTTGATATGATTCCTAATATAACAGATATAGTCATTAGGTTTTCCAATAAGATGTCCCAGCCATGCCTGGGAACAGATGCCCAGTAGCTGTAAAACCCTTTTTGACAAGAAGTCTGACAGCATGTTGATGCAGTGAGATTGTCAAGACTCGGCCAGCTCAGACATGGACTGTAGCTAGGGTTCAGTTTGGGTGCTAGTGGATGAGGACCACAAGGGCAACAGACATGGTAACAGATAGGTTGGAGGTGAGGCATCAGATCAGGAAGATGAGATTAGGGACAGAGGCAAATGAAGAGTCAGAGACAGGCAAAAGAGAATTTCAAGGCACCAATAGGAGATTGGCAGGAGCAGAAACAAATGAGAGATCAAAAGCATGCAGAGATCATGATTCAAGGCAGCAGTGAGATTAGGTACAGTCCTCAAACTCAAGACAGGTTGCTTGGACTAATAATGTGTTGAGCAGCAGAAGCAAATCTATTTGATTCCTGTAGTCATGATGGTGCTATTTAAACTGCACATGTTCAGCGGCAAAAATGCACATGCTCAGAGTCCTTTTTAAAAAAAAATCAGGGTAGACGAACACCATAATGAACTCTACTGACATAGGTGGCAGCAGAATGAAATTTTTAAAAGGGAGGAAAGAAAAACAGTGATAAAGGTACAACATTTTTGAGAATTTTCACTAGGGCCCTCTTAAAATCATCTCCTTTCCACTCCTTTCCACCCACCTCCTAATTTTGAAGGTGAAAATGTTCCTCAGAGGATTTGCAGCTCAGTTCTAAGTTATACTGACATTAATACAATTGAAGTTTAATACAATTGTGAACTGTTACGTTTCTGTTATAATTAAGGCATGCAAATACAAAATAAAATAGCTGGTTACTCTTTAGGAATATTGAGATCAGTTGTGGATTGCAACCTATAGTGATGACAATCTAAGTACAAGAAAAGTGACAATTTCAAAATTGCATACACAGAACCCTAGTTTCCAAGATGAGGGAAATCACAACACAACTGTGCTTTGCACTGGACAGTTTACCAGCAGAAGAACACTAGGTCCCATGATCATCATACTTCAACATGCAGATAAATTACAGTGGAGTCACAGAAGGGCAAACATGATAAAGGGCTTAGAAAAAGGACGTTATACCAAAAAGATTACAGTCGTGAGGCTGTTTAGCCTAGAGAAAAGAAGATTAAGGGAGAACCTGATAACAATCTTCAAATATTTAAAAGGCTGCCATAGAGAAGATGGAGAGGAGGTGTTCTTTGCTGTCAGTTGCAACAGGGCAAGTGTCAACACAGCCCCTAGGCAGCTGCCTAATACAGACCTTTACGGAAGATGGTAGCATTTAGAAGTTCTCTTCCTGGGATCACCTTAAGATGGGTTCTTCTGGAGCTCATGCACAGCTGAGTGAAGGAAGCAGCAGGGACTGGTATCAGAAGGCACCAGAGGGAAGGAAGAAATGCAGGGCACAGGTAAAATATTCTGATTCCAGCATGAAGGGGTGAATGATAGTCCAGTAAACTTGAGGCTACCGTATTTCATCGATTCTAAGATGCACTTTTTCTCCCATGTTTACATCTGAAAAAATGGGGTGCATCTTAGAATTGATGGTGCCTTGCAATCGCGGGATTTGTCCGTTTTGCAGAAGGCACTAGGGCTCTGCATGCCCCCCCACGACTCACCCTAGCAGGTCCCGAGGGACCCCACAAGGCCAGTTGGAAGTCCCCCCTCCCCACTCACCTTGATCGCTGCTGCCTCAGCCTGGGAAGGCTTCAGTACTGGAAAGAGGCCGCGATCTCAGGAAATCTCGCGAGATCTCGGCCTCCTTCCCAGTACTGAACCCTTCCCAGGCCAAAGCAGCAGCAATCAAGTGGGGAGGGGGGACTTGCGAGGGGGAGGGGGGACTTGCAGGGCCCTAACCCCCACTCCCCTTCATCGCCATCGCCCATCCTCGCTGCTGCTGCCACCGCTCCGCACTGCTGGCAACGCTCGCCTTGTTACTGGGAATACCGCCTTGCCAGGCCGAGGTGAGTGCTGGCAGCGGCGCAGAGCGGCGGCGGCGGCTGTAACAAGGACAGGGGACAGCGATGGAGGTGAGGGGGAAGGGGTGCTGAAATTAAGGTGCGTCTTAGAATCGACGCAAAGCTTTTTCCCTGTTGGTGGCCCTGAAATTTAGGTGTGTCTTACAATCGATGGCATCTTACATTAGGTGAAATATGGTAGTTATAAAGAAAGGTGGGCAGTAAGGTAATAGTTAGCCAGGGTTGAACAGAAAAGTTGGTAGTGGTTGGGGAGCACATCTCTATTATCATCCTGAGGTGAGCGGTCACTGAAACTTGCCCCCATCAGTTGTTGCTGACTGGTGCAAAATAGGAGCTCCATCAGACTGGGGGAAATCACGGTTCCCTACTGTCGCTTCTCCATTCCGCTTTTGTTACTCAATACTTCCTCTTTCTCACGGAGAAGAAAGAGGAAGTAAACAATGTCCACGTGGCCCATTCAGTGGGCTGTTTTTATCAGGCTGCTTCTCCTGCACACAGCAGGAGATAGCGGCAAGTTCAGTCTCTAAAAATAAAACAGATTTACCGGGGTCTTTTTTTATCATGGGAAGAAGGCTAGAGGGAGTGGGAGACACACGGAAGGTGGACGACATCATGAATAGGATCCGCAAAAATCCCAGTAAGCAGCGTGCAATAAAATGCTCATCTGATGACACTCTAGGAAATGGTGAGTGTGTAAAAGAGATAAACTTAGGAAACAGAAGTTTATTGCCTCTCTTCAACAGTAGCTGATAGAAATTGATTGCTAGAGCAGAGTTCCCATATTTTAAAATGTCCTCTCCTTGTTCTACAGCACTGCAGTCCCATAACACATAGTAAGATTCCTTTAATATAAATTCCACAGCTCCAGCAAATACCCTGTGAGTTTGAAATTATGATGTGGCAACACTAATACCCACAGTATGCCACTCCAATGGCCCTTTCTCCATTGTGATGGTGATAATCGATCTAGATTTGTGGGGCAATAGCTTGCCATCACCTGGTTAATGCCCACTATCCTCAATAGCACTGTGAGCCCCTGATAATTTCACCGAATTCAATTATTTGAGTGCTCCCAACCACTACCAACCTTTCTGACTAACCCTTACCTTACTGCACATGCCATGCGTGACAAAACCTCTCCCCATTCCTCCTCCCCAATCCAGAGTTAATATGGATCACAGGGCAACTCAACAGGCCTTCTCAAGCTTATTCTGGGCCACAAGCCCTGATTCTAACAAAAGGGCAAGACATCTAGTACATTATATTGAATCAATCTTTTGGGATGTAAAAATGAAGAGTGCCTTTAATTTCAGGGATGGGGCTTTGCTTCAGCTAGCAGAAGTTTGAAAAACATGGCTAATATATATATTTCATTTATCCAAATTCACTTTCTGTCTTCTCCACCCTATAGTTGAGTGGCTGTGTAAGTCTGTGTAGACAACACTCTCTTTATCCCATGTTCTGATTATCAACGTATTTGACAGCCTCTCTCTCTCTCTCTCTCTCTCTCTCTCTCTCCCATCCCCTGCCATATACATATTATGGTGGTGGCATAATAAAGTAAGCACCAAGTAAGGACTTAAACAGTCACAATATTTTACACGGATTATCAGAGCAGTCATTATTATGACTGAGCAATGAAATAAACACCTCTCCTAATTATAGGAATTGCATGAGACACACCAGGCAGTGACAGGCATCACCCTTACAATAAAGTTTGGTTTACAGCGTAATGGGGGTGGGGAGATGAAAACAGAGAATATGAATAATGGCACAATGGTACTGTGTATATTTTAATTAGCTAAAGGTAACCAAATGAGATTTGCCACTATTATATTGAGGTCAGTTCTCCACATGGCTTCAAGCACAACACATTAAGACAGGCAAGGTGATGTCAAACTGGGGGTTTAAAACTAATCAACGTAATTAAACATAAAGTAAGAGCATGTGTTAAAAGCTACACCCATTTTACTGATCACCCTATTTGCATTAGACTTGTACTGTAAATATTAGCACCAAAGAAGTGCTAATTAAATTGTTCCCTTACAAACAAAGCAAAAAAAAAAGTCTAATCTAATTTGATGCTTTTAGAATAGCTGCACCACATCTGAGTCTGTTGAAGCACAAGTCATTCCAAAGGAATATTCCAATTATGCTACATAGTCTAATTTGTTCCAATGTACTAACATGTTGGCATTAAGTGTGCGGGTAAAGGAATGCTACAGTTGACCAAAATGACAAGGAAAAGCAATAAAAAAACTGAATAAATGAAAATAGAAATTGAAAAAAGGAGATGGAGAACACACACTGCTGCTATGTTTTCCCCCAACCTTATGCACAACAGATAAAATGACAAAAGATATAGATTTACTGTTAGTATATACTAGGAATATGTATCGTATCGTTAATATGTACGATAATGATACGATATGCTCTTTATCGTGCATACAATTACCATTAACGATATGATACAACTTCCTACGATAATCGTCGGAGACAATAATTTTCAGCCCAATTGTATCGGATTATTGGACTGCCATATAAATAAACCTATAACTTCTGTATTTTCAAAGTTAGAGGCTTGAAACTTGGTCACAGGGTTTATGGGATATGCCTAAGTATGTGTATGAAATTTGAGATCGATCTCTCCAACCCTTGATTTTATGTGAATTTATTAAAGCTCGTTTAAGTTCTGACAGGTCAGAATGACAGCTTGCCACATGCGTTCGTTCAGACCTGTCAAAAAGTTGCACAATCTTTAATAAATTCATATAAAATCGAGGGTTGGAGGGATTGATCTCAAATTTCATACACATGTCTAGCACATGTTGCTACACATATGTGCCAAATTTCAGATCAATCCCTCTGCCCCTGTATTTTATATGAATTTTTGAAAGATTGTGCAACTTTTGACCTGTCAAAACTTAAACAATCTTTAATAAATTCATATAAAATCGAGAGTTGCAGGGATCGATCTCAAATTTCATACACATACTTAGGCATACCCCATAAGCATTGTGAGCAAGTTTCAAGCCTGTCACTTTGAAAATACAGAAGTTATAGGCATTTTTGCTAAAAACATACAGCTCTATAGGGCACAATGGGGCTGCAAATTAAATACCGGATTTCCGATAATTATAGTGAAGACGATACAGTTCACCTATGATATTATAGGAGATGATAATTTTTTTGGTCCAAAATTACGATAATGATAAAATACGATATTTTCTGGCATGCACATCCGTAGTATATACATATACATATACATATATATATGAAAAAGGAGGACAGAGCTCCTGTATCTTTAAAAGTTGTAGAGAAAAGGGAATTTCAGCAGGTGTCATTTGTATGCATGTCGCACCTGGTGAAATTCCCTCTTCAGCACAACAGTTAAAGCTGCAGGAGCTCTGCCTAGCATGACCAGTTACAAAAGAGTGCAGGGCTCTGCAGCTTTAACTGTTGTGCTGAAAAGGGAATTTCACCAGATGCTGCATGCATACAAATGACACCTGCTGAAATTCCTTTTTCAGTACAACTGTTAAAAATATAGAAGCCCTTTCCTCCTTTTCATATGCTCACCCTAGCTTGGAATCTAAATCTCCCACACCAAGGCAGCTAGGATACACAGAAAATGAATTTCCTTTGGTGCCAATGGAATTTCCCCCCTTCCTGTGTACCATAGCCACACTGCAGGAGCTAAACTAGAGTGTCCAGATACAAAACAGGGCAGGGCTTCTGCAGCTTTAACTGTTGTGATGAAGAGGGAATTTCACCAAAATGAGGGATCTAACCCAGGGAGCCATGAGGTTCAGATCAGAACAAATCTGGCCAGATTTTCCTAGAACTTTTCATTTGTGATTGATTGTAGTGAAGGAGTTAAATGAAAGGCAGCAAGTCTGGAACTACTGAATAATGAGCTCGGTGACTAGCCAGAGACTTTGCCTCTTTCAGTACAATGCTCGCAAATGCTGGCATTGAAAAGACCCCCAAATGAGCAAAAAGTCTTCCACTCCATCATGAAGTGTTGTTCTCTGGAGCAAGCACCAATGGGGAAATGCTTAAAACACTTACCATATGTGGTTAAGAAAGGCCTAATTTGTCCATTTTGAAATTTTGCCTTCCTTGTGAAAAGGATAGCTAATTTAAAGTAATTTGTTTTGCAGGTGAGGCTTTATTCAGACTGGTTAATACATCACCCTTGGTTGCCTGAACAATTAGAAATTGTCACCAAAGAAAAATGTCGCAGTTCATGTAAATAACTATTTACCTAAAGGAAATGTGAATCCACAAGAGTCAGCATACTTTAATGAGGCATGACAACAGGGAAAAAAAGCCAGCGGTATGCTACATCTGCTAAAGCTGACATCACTTATGGTAGAAATTGGCCAAAACAACTGATTTGTTTTGTTTTTTCTTGTCAGAAATAATGCAGCTTGAAATTTTCAACAGGCAACATGCGTCCAGGCCATTTGTTACTTCTAATGGCCTAATTGTTCTCCTGGCAGAAATAAAAAATTAGGGCACTTATGTCATTTACCTACATTTCTAATTAATGCAATGCCAATAGAGAAACTGGAGCATGGAAAGCGGTAAAAAAAGGTTGGATGACAAATTTCTATCCTGGCCTATACGCAATCTGTCTTTGTTAACTTTATATTGTCTGTTCCCCCACCCCTTTAACAGCAGGTACAGTGATTGCTGCATAAATGGCACAGATTTGTTTTATTTATTTTTAAGCAGCTCAAATATATTTTATCTATTAGCATCCATTAGCTGCCACGTAATTTATTAGATGGAACTTGATCTGGGAATGCCTGGGTTTTACACCTGACTCACTAGCAGTATTGGGAAAGAAAAGACATAATCACAGCTCTCAGATTCTAAAATAGTAACAATAATATTGATCCTTCATTCAAGGGTGAATGAAGTAAAGATAAGAATGTAAGAAGTGCTCTGCTCCATTGGACCAAAGGCCTATGAAATCTAGCCTTGTGTTTCATGCAGTGGCCAACCAGATGCCGGTGGGAAGCCCACAATCAAGACATGAAGGCATTAGCATTCTCCTGGTATTGTTCTGAGCAACTGGTATTCAGAGGCAGGCTCCCTCTGATCCTTCAGGTTAGCATATGGTCCTCATGACTAGTAGCTATTGACAGCCTTATCCTCCATTAATTTATCTGATCCCCATTTAAAGCCATCTAAGTTGGTGGCCACCATAAGGCAATATGCATGGTAAATGTAAATATTTGTATATAATATTGTGACAAATGTTAGTCTGCACTTCCAACGCTGTGAGGTAGGACAGACTACAAGACACCATTTGCTACAGATTTCAGGAGTAGAGCTGCCACTACTGACATTACCCCCATTGTTATCTGAGATCAGATTAATGGGCGTAAGGGATGGAGCATTTCAGTATGGGACCTGCAGTAATAGAAGCTGTAACTGAGAGCTGTTGTCAGATTCAGTTCACTAACTAACAGTACTAAGGAAATGGTAATTTGTGGATATAATCTAAGGGCACAGAGCACATGATGCTCTTAGAGCAGAGTAAGGCTTGAGATGGCTGTAAGAAACTGTTGAGTTATTCTGCAAATTAAAGTTGTTTTTATACTAGTTCTCATTTCTGTTGACTATATTTATGGCCTTAAAATGGATAGTTGGACATACTGTGAGGTGTTCTTCAGTAGGGAGTGGAGCAGACAGCGATGGGTTAACTCCTATAGAAGATGGGGCTGAAATTGGGAGGGGTGGGAAATGTATATCCTTCCAGGAAAGGAAAGAATCTCCAAGTTGCATGACTTGATTTCAGTGTAGAACATTCTTCATAAACCAAAATTCTAGAACAGTGTAAAGAGTGAATACACATAAAAGGGACAGGCCAGGAGAATTCCCACAGTGTCCCTCACTCGAAGTGTTGGGGGTTACCTGCAAATGTGATACACACCCCACTTTCCATCATCAGTTTGATCCAACTCAGAGTGGGCAGGCCTGTCTTTTCTTTGGTCAACGATAGGCTGACCAGATAAAATCCAGGTCAGGGCTCATGTAACTTTAACAGTTGTAGAGAAAAGGGAATTTCAGCCAGTGTAATTTATATGCAATTAGTTCTTGGTGATATTCCCTCTTCATCACAATAGTTAAAGGTGCATGCACTATACTAGAGTGACCTTATACAAAAGAAGGCAGGGCCCCTGCAACTTTAACAGTTGTGATGAAGAGAGAATTTCACCAGGAATTAATTGCATACAAATGACACTGGCTGAAATTCCCTTTTCTCTACAACTGTTAAAGTTACATGAGTCCTGACCTGGATTTTATCTGGTCACCCTAGTCAACAAGAGAAAAAAGAAGACAGCACATGGATATCCAAAAGCAGTAACTATACAAACAGTTAGGAGAAGAGGCCCTATTTACAGCACTTGCTGAAGGACCTTTCTTCCAAATGAGGCCTCAGCTGAAGTGAACTTGTCTGCATTACTGTGCTTCAGGAATACGGAAGGATTAGCCCTGGTGGCTGCTCTACATATGTCCTCTAGGAGCACACTGGTATTCAGGGCAGCCAGGACAGCCACCCCACATACAAAGTGGGCTATGATGCTGGGAGGCAGTAGGCAGGGCTTGGAGTCAATCAACTGATTGCTGTTCTGGAGACTTTTTTCCATTCTGTGGCCACTTCATATGATACAAACCAGGAATCCAAATGCCTAGACTCCTTGATACGTTTGAGTGCATGATATAAGTGCAGTTTGTGCCATTTCCTTTCTCTGCGGTGGGAGGGATTGGGACAAAAAAGGGAGTGTTATTTCCTGAAACTAATGGAAGACTGAGTTTTCCTTAGCAATGAAACTTGTGTCCAGGCAGAAAACTTCCAATCAGCATGGAATATACAAAGTTCCTTCATAACCAACAGTGCGCCTAGGTCCCCCACCTCACCCTGGCCAAGGCTAGCACCACAAGGAAAACCACTTTCCATGTGAGCAATCAGAGAGGGGTCAATCAAATAGGTTTAAAAGTTCATCTGTGAGGGCCTGGAAAAATGGAAAATCACAGCATTGGAACCTTGGATGTGGAGATGATTGTGGCGGCTCACTGGAAACACCTGAAGTGGGGCTGACGGGGGAGGGGGAATGTCACCCCTGCTTTCTAGCATCCTCCCTAAGGACACCAGTTGTCTCTTGGGGCGTCAGGTGCTAGTCCCTGGTTCAAGTGATCTTGAAGGAAAGTGAGGATGGATGGAATTTAAACACAGTGAGAAGATGTTGAGAACAACTTCACATCTCTGAAAAAACACCCATGTCATTTCATAAATCTTGTTTTTGGAAGACTGGCAGAACATCAAGGTAGTCTGAAGAACCCCAATTGAAAATCTTCCATTTAAGAATTGTTACTGTTCAATCTCTACATGCATAGTTGTAGCCATTTGGGGTCTGGGTGGAGAACTGGGTTCTGTGTTAGGAAATTTGGACATTGTGGGTTCTTCCATGGATGGAATAGACTGGGTTCCATAAATTCCAAGTTTGTTAGGGCCAAATGGGAGCCACCGTTAGAAATTGTGCCCAGAGCTTGTGCAGGATCCTAGCTATCAGTGAGAGAGGCAAGAATGTTGCACTCCCCCTAAAGGATCGGGTCCGTGGTTTGGGGGTGCTCCTGGATCCAGAACTGTCACTTGAGGAACAGGTGAACTCAGTGGCAAGGAGCACCTTTTATCAGTTTAGGCTGATACACCAACTGTGCCCTTATCTGGACAGAGATAGCATAGCTACAGTTATCCATGCTCTGATAACCTCTCGTCTGGATTACTGCAATACATTATATATGGAGCTGCCTTTGAAAATGGTCCGGAAACTTCAACTGATACAAAACAGGGACTAGCCAATGAGACCACATTATGCCAGTCCTTTTCCAGCTTCACTGGCTGTCGATCCAGGTCCGGGCCTCATTCAAAGTGCTGGTATTAACATTTAAAGTCCTAAAAGGCTTAGGGCCAGGTTATCTGAAGGAACGCCTCCTCCCATATGTACCTGCCTGAACCCTAAAATCATCCTTGGGGGTCCTTCTCTGTGAGCCCCTGCCAAAGGAAGTGAGACAGGTGGCTACCAGGAGGAGGGCTGTCTCTGCTATGGCACCCCAGCTGTGGAATGAGCTCCCCAGAGAGGTTCGCCTGTCATCTACATTATGCTCCTTTAGACGCCAGGTAAAGACCTCTTTATTTGCACAGTATTTTAACAGTTCTTCAGTTTGATTTTTAACCTTGCTGTTTAAATTTCTATTTTAAATCCATATTAATTTCTGCATGGCTGCTCAGTTTTTATCCTGGTTGTGCTTTTATACTGAATTTTAAATTATGTTTTTATACTGTCGCTGTTTTATATTTTGAATGGTTTTTATGGTTTTAATTTTTGTAAACTGCCCAGAGAGCTTTGGCTATTGGGTGGTATAGAAACGCAGTAAGTAAGTAAGTAAATAAATAAATAAATGTGTATAGCAGGCCATGGACCATCTTACTGATAAGTCATTGATGGCTTCTGCCCTCAAATTCTGGTACACTGAAAGGAATTGTTCTACCTTCTCATTAGCATACATGATAAGAAGATGCTGGATCACACCAATGGCCTATCTAGTCCAGAATTCTGTTCACACAGTGGCTAATCAGCTGCCGGTGGGGAAAACCACAAGTAGAACATGAGTGCAATAGCACCCTCCTACTCGTGTGGTTTAGCAAGTGGGATACAGAGGCCAGCAACCACTCAATGGTCTCCTGTGGGTAATCATGTTGGCCCCACCAAATCTATGAATTGGGCGAATAAGTTCAGAAGACGGACTAGTAGCATGTTCCCCTGAGATGAATAATTTAACTTTATAAATCATAACACAGCAACAACTCCAGAGCTGCGCTCATGTGACACTTCCTTCTCACATTAATTTAACATGTGGTTAAAACCAGCACAAGATGAATTTTACCTATTTGGTTTTGTGGTGAATATTTCTATTGAATGTATCTGTAATGTGGTCAAGTCTGAGATTTTGGCAAATATTTCCCCAATAGTAGCTACTGTATAGTAAAGGTGATAATCAGAGAGCATGAGGGAAAGGTCTCGCTGCCTGTAGCAATCAAAAGCCAAAAATTATATCCAAGCAAAAGGGCAGATGAAGCTGCCCTCAATCAGCTGGAATGCAGGATGAGGTGATAAGTGGGGACTCTAGATGCAATTGTGTGCTTCCTTATCCTCCCATGAAAGGTTTGTTCTTCCTATCCTGAGCTTATTGCCTGGTAAAACAAAATGGTGGTAAAGAAGATGGCAACTCTCTTCCCAAGGAACTGTCCTATAACTCCCATAAAAGGAAAGTGAGAGATCCCTCAGACTCATCCAACTGTCCTTCTATTTCCTCCTCCACCTCTTGCCCGTACATCCCAGTCACATTCCTTGCATCGAAAAAGGAAATCTAGGTGCAGCCACACCTGTCCCACATCTGCCATCTCACTCACAGGCAGGCAGGCAGGAGCCCCTCAGTCTGCCTAGCAAACCCATGGACACTACTCTAACAGACAAGCAGCAGCATTAGGATGAAGGTGGAAAACAGACATGCCTCAGGCTATCAATACAGTTCCCGCCAGAGCAGGCCAGAGTACCACAAGCATGGGGGAAGGGGGAGGCAACTTAGAGACCAATTTGGACCACAAGACTGAGTCCAGGTTTGAGTCAAACAGGGAAAATGGAAACTCTCAGAAGAAACTCTCAGTATCCTTTCCCACCCAAAGCATATTTTGTTTGATTTTAACTCTGTCCCCATTATACTCAATAAGGTCATTAAGACCCTGCAGCTGGAAACGCCCACAAAAGCACTGTTCAAGCTCCATGGATGGTCTTCCCTTGTCAGACTGGAGCCTTCACTTCCAAATGGAGGGAACCTTCAACTTTAAATGGGCTCCAGATAATTTAGTGCATGTATTAAAGGGGGCCAGAAGGGCCCCAGCTCTGTTTACCATTGTATGAATATGGCAGTCACCCAGTGCTGATTGGAGCCAAGCAGCTGCTCTGCAACAATAGGAAGCACACTGGCACCACCAGGTAACGCCACCAAGGGGAGCAGCCTAACCAGTGGTGATGGGGCAACAGCACTGACACCACCTTAGGTCCATAGGCAATGGCACTATGGGGGGCATCAGAAGTGGTGCAAGACAGGGACGGAATTAGCAAGCCTGTGCTGAGGGCCAACCCTGGAGGGGCTTGTGGATTTCATTAATGGTCCCCTACATTTTCCATGACAATTCGAGCACTGGCATTATTCCAGCCATCCTGCAATCCTCCACACGTTCCTGTGATGAGTAATCCGATGGGGGGGGGGGGTCCAAAACATTAACAGGGCCTTTGCAGGGCTTCTGAAAGAGGAGGGAGGCTCCAAGAGATTGATGGGAAGGAGCCATGAAAGCAAATCATCTCACATTTGCACAGTGGAGCTGTTCAATGTGCAGCCTATAAATCTTCTATATAACCTTACACACCACAAAAATCAGCACACATACATGCACACACACACGCATACACACACAATCACATGCACACACACACAAAAGAGCTTTGTGTAGGTTGATAGTTGTATAATCCATGAAAGTACCATTAAAACATTGGTCCCCATATTCTTACTCATGAACATCACATTTCTTGTCCATGCAGAATGACAGAATGCATTACTGCATACAAATTCAGCTTATAAGCAGCCTTGAAGCTTGTAATTCTCTGAAACATTTTTAAATGCATGGTATAATATCTGTCTTTCTTGTGGAGAAGTTATTGAAGAGACTGTTGGTGACCTATACTATAAAGATACTTATGAGTGGATCTTTGACTTGATTCAGCAAGTTAATCTGAACTACAGTAATGCCATTATAATACAGGTATCCAGTGATGCATGAAAACTGAAATTTCAAGGGGATTTTAAAAAGGCTTAGTTATTCGGAACTAGAGTCTGCCCAAGCCACCAATGGGATATTAAAGCAAGCTCAGTTGGGAGTGGAAAGTTGTAAGCAGATACTGATAATAGAAAAGTAAAAGCAATGGGAGCTGTCTTGCTTCATGCCAAATTCCCATAAAATCCAGAAGGAATATGAGCTGCAGAGATGTGACTATTTTCCATACAAAGTAGCTAAAGATATTATTAACGTAAAATATAATAATAGAATAAAAGTAACATTTGTAGATTTTTTTTTGTAGTGGCATGTACATCATTCTTTACGAAGCACGGGCATTGTAAATATTTTGTGTTTGATCATTCACATTTCTAATAAACCTCTATTGAGTTCTGCATTATGGGTGCTGTATTAGCCCTATGCAACCATTTGACTGAACACATGAGGGCACAAACTGTATAGGGGATACGGGGCTGTGTCACCAAAGTCTCCCTATGCACTACACCACCTCCTCCAGTCTTGATCTTCACACATTCACTTATAACACACAGCCCCACAATTGGGAACTCCATGCTATCAGGGGTAAAATCCAACATAATTCCTACTCAGAGTAGAGTCATGACTAACTTAAGTAGAGCATGGGACTTAAGTTAGTCATGACTAACTTAAGTCCCATTCATTTCAATGTGTGTGCTCTGAGTAGGGCCTGTGTTGGATTTTGCCCACTGTTCCTAATTATGAGGATGCTTCTAGGCATGTTTGGCTTAGAATCTCCCTTCAGATCTTCACCTGAAAGTCTCCATCAGAATTGGGGGCATCTGAAGAAGGGTATTGTGTGAGTGAGATGCAGAAGCTACATGCAGCACACTTGGGATTGGTTCACAGATCCAATGTAGTCATTCACTCCTCCATGCAGGGATGGCCCATATAAATGGGGACCCTGTACATAAAATCCTCCGTGTAGAGCAAAAATCACACAAACACGTTTTGAATACAACACCCAAACAGGGGCTGTTTTCGGGATTGGTCATAATTCCACGTAATATATACTATTCATGTAATATATTCAAATGCAAGGTTGAGAAGGGGAGATAATATATAATCCATTTACTAGGCCTTGCCATTTGGCTGGAACACCTTTTCAAATGGAATGAGCCTCTGATGCTGATGAGGTGAAGGAAGAGGATGCTTCTGCTGGCAATAATGGTGGAAGAGACAGCATTATTCTAATGAACTGCACAGACTGGTAAAGTCTAAAGGCACCAAACCAAATCAAACAAATAAAAATGTGTATCTAATGGAAAGTTAGAGACCCAAAACAACGTGACAGAAAATGGGTGGTGATGGTCATTTCCCCGATACATTCTAAGGTGACTTCTGGCATTTTGTCTCAGCTCTGCGACTGATTTCATCCACGAGCCCTTGAAGCACCAGCTCCCTGTACCTCGCACGTCGGCACTGAAAGAACAGAAGGCGAGCCGTATCATACTGTGGGGGGACTGCATCTCCCTACCAGGGAACAGTTTGTAGCAAACAGTCTGCGATATGAAAATGTATTTAATGCAATTAATAATTTAAGAAGTGAGAGCATGTGCTCTTGGAGAGTTAAATGCTTGTCAGAGTGATCGATGCACGCTTCACCACCAATACATTCTGTATGAAGAGCAGAGGGATTTTGCAAACTTGTGTTGACCTTGGGTTGCGGTATATAGGAGGCAGATTGCAAAGGCAGGCCTGCTTATGGTAGGAGAGTGCGTCAGCGCTCAATTTACAGCCCTTTCCCCAATTAAAGGACTGTAAAAACATTAAAATTAATGCAGTCTTAACTCCGGAGCAGGCTCTACTTTCTTAATTAGTGCATAATTATTCCGTTTTTGATATCCTGGAAAATTATCACATGGAAATTATTTTAGGCACTGTAACAATAGCAAAAGTCTCTCCCTCCTCCCCTCCCCCAACTCTATTAACATGTGGAAGTAATTAACACTTTATTACAGTGAAAATACTATTACTGCTAATGTTTAATGACTTTTGCCATTGCATCATAAGCAGGAAATTTAGAACACTGTAGAGCAATCATCTGCTATAAATATATTGCAAAGATTATGAACCAGCATTGGATGATTCACACTAACAGCATTTAAGATGAGGACCCTACATGCAATCAGTTTCCAAAATGTCTGTGTGCAGGAAATATAATGTTGGGATCAAGATCTTCCCATGCAGAGAGTGTATTCCAGTGTAACATTTAGCAAGCCAGACCAACAGCAGAAGTATGGAGTTTATAAAAGCTGATTAGGCCTCCTACATAACGATTCCTGGTGTTGCTTTCTCATGACTGTTTTTCATAAGAATTGCCATCAAAATGAAAGCCCCGAAGGAAAAAAAAGTGTTGTTAAAAATGTAACTATGTCTAAAATAAAGAAGCGGTAAATTTTATGGGATTTATAGATTTCTGTATTTTTGTTACTCGGAGCAAATGTCTAGAGTAGATTTCCTATAAATGTCTGGAAAAATTATGCACCAGCTTTAGATGATTCACACCAACAGCAATTAAGATGCTGAGTCTACATAAGTGTCGAAAAGGTCAGTGCTCAGGAAATAGCATTTCATGTAAACTAGTGTGACAGAGCCAAATGTGCTGAAGACAAAAGGGGGGAAGGGAAGGAGGGAGGGGGGAAGGAGGCAGCCTTCTTGCTAGTAGAAGTCTTGTGCTTGGTTGTGATGAAGGTGCAATAGTTAACCAGAATATCAATGTTTACAAAAACGTTCAACTATCAAAATGTAAATAGAAAAAAGTATAGTTAATACTGAGCTATTTGCTCTGAAACGTCTTTATGGAAATGTTCAAGCTAACAGCATCAAGGAATGAACCACAAAGCTCCGTACAAAATAAATCTAGAAGGAAATAGAAAACAGGAATGACCCAACACAACCTCCATATATAGCAGCATCAAGTTTCATTTTGCCTGTGTGCTGATCATGATATTGTCAGGCTACGTTGCGCTGATGAAAAGCATTAATCATGGCGGAGTCTATAAAACACATGTTTAAAAAAAATGTTAAATTCTAATGTTATATGTGGGTTGTGCAGAACAGTTTGGGAGGGGGATAGCAGTCCTACCTTTTCTTTTGTTTTCTACTATTCTTCTTAAACTGTATCCATCCACACGGTATATTTATTCACTCCTCCTGTGAAATTATTTCCATATACATGCAAATAGAATTTGTCAGAAAAATATGGACAATACATTGCACTGCCCACAGCACTTCCTTTGACTGGTTTTTGAAGGCATTTCATTGCAGGTGGACCTTATTATCCAATCCTATATTACCTTGCTACAATTGCCAGTAACCAATATGGGGAGCCTATCTACACCAAGCAGAATGCAACACTTTGAAAACGTTTTGAAAACTGTATATGGAGTGTGTCCTGGGCCCCAACAGTTGTCACTACTGTTATAAACCGTTTTAAACGGTTCTAAACCGTTTTAAAGCAGTAGTGTAGATAGGCTTGTGGTCAATGAAATTTAGCAGACTCGTGGAATCCATCAGAAAAACTCTATAAAAAATAATCCTGGATTATTAGGCTCATTTATTGTCATAAAGCAGATTTGTTATCACAGAGCAGATAGCCACCCTGAGTTTTGGCATAGACTTGCTTTAATCAATCAGTGAATCAGAACAGAACAGAACTAACAAGTTCATTTGAAACAGATTGTTATAGATAGTTCTAGGATCTCTTGTAATGCTTCCCTCCCCCCGACAGGAATCAGTTTAAATGAGAAATATATATTTAAAAGAAAGATATCATACAATACTCCTCAGCTTGCTTTGAATCAAATTTAAAAGAAAGAATCTCTCTCTAATCCAACTGACTGTAAATGGAATATCCTATGTGTGGACAGTGATTTGCAGGCAAAAGTGGGCTCTTCTTCTTCCTTTCATTTAATACAGGTGAGGCAGTTGATGTTCTGAACCAGTGCTTGGGCAGGATAATGGACTGCATGAGGGCCAATGAACTGAGCTTCAAGCCAGACAAGATGAAGATACTGTTTGTGAATGGTTTGTCTGTGTGGTTGAGTGATGTTCACCCTGTTCTGGAAGGTTCCTTACTATAAATCTGTGACTAGTAGCAATGACGTTTTTTCATTTTTACTCTAGGGTGAGTGCAGGAGGCCCATTCCAGTTTGGGACCATAGCCTGGGAGTAGGGGGGCTTTTAAGAATCAGCATCCCTGCACCTATTCTAGAGTAAAAGAAACTTCCTATTGGGTGGGAAGGAGGAAGAAGAAGAGAGAGAAAAACAGGGGCAGAAAGAGAAAAGGGGTGACTCACTCCCTTTTGGCTCCACCCACTGCCAACATGCGGCCCTCAACAGATTGCCTATGAAGGAATGTGGCCCTTTACAGAAAAAACAAAGATTGCCTGCCCTTGGACTAGATAGACCAGCCTTTCCCAATCTGGTACCCTCCAGATGTGTTGGACTGTAACTCCCATAATTCCCATAATACATCTGGAAGGCAACAGGTTTGAGAAGGCTGAGATACACCCCTGGTCTACTCAAGTAGGGCTATCCTCATATTTTTAAAATACCAGGGAAGGAACAAGGAAGCCCCAATAAATTAAACAGTAAAGGCAAGTTCTATGATATAGAAATGTATGTGTTTGGATGTACAAACATATCTGCAAGGATGAAGAGAGACGACTTTTTAAGTATGGTGGAAATTTCTTGAACACACACTCACTCACACGTGTGCAACACACGCTGACATAGAAACAATGTAGCAGATTTGTGTTCAACCACTTCCACTGTACTTAAAATATTACATCTGTCTTCATCCTATGTGTATGCATTTGCTAGTTAATATTATATCTCCATTAAAGGTATTAGTATTATAAAGGGTTTGATTTCCCCCCCCCCCCCAGCTTGGAAATCAGAGGTTGGTTGATTTATTCAAGAATGGCTAACAATTGCCAATTCAAGACAAATTCTAAAAATGGAAAGGGGGGAAAAACAAGAGGGAAAAACAATTGCTACAGAGCTAAGGGGCTTTTATAAAGCAGCCAATTGTTATGATTCCTTTTAATTAAACACAAATGAATTAATTGATATAAAGTACTGCTAGGCAATTATTTTGCTGACATTTAGTCTCTTTTGAGACATGCTTGTTTACTGCATCTATCAGCTCTAAGAGTCTACCACCCATTCCCATGTTAGCTGTTTTAACCATATATTTAAAGAGTTAAAGCCAAGTTTGTTCTATCAGAAAGTTTTATATTAATTTATTATTTGTGTTAATGGTACGCATATTAGACCCAATAGTATTTACATTTTTTAATCCATCTCCCGTCCCTAGGCCATCATTGTACATGAGATACTGCATCTTAATGAATTTTTCTGGTTAAAGATATTTAAATAAATGAATAACTAAATAAGTAATGAAATGCTGATTTTCTTCTCACTGTACACAAGTTTACTGGCTGATTTTTGCATTCTGATTTTCCAGTCAGTTATTTTGGTCTATTTTTCAAGATTATGCAAGAAAATACAAAATTAAAATGGGTCTATGAATGTATCTATGGAACTATATAGGTTGCGCTTTCTTCTACATCAGATGTTTGAACCTGTGAGGAATACAGCAGTTCCTGGACACAAGAAGCTCTTATCCTGACTCCTCCATATTTTAAAAGGTGCTAAGAGCACTCAGCACACTTAACAGCACATAAGCACACACCACTCAAGATGATAAATGGAGGAGAAAAAGAGTCATGTTATGTGTTTGGAGGAAATGACACATGCAAACCAAGTGGTCATTCTTAAAATGATTACAAAAGAAAAACTAAGGCCTGATTCACCTGGCACAATCTGGATTGTGTCAAGGCCTGGCCGGGGTGGGTGTTATTCTGCCCTATTGGAGGCAAGGATTCCAGCAGGCAGAGATACTGCATTGTTGACCAGGCAAGAACAGAAGTCAAGACTCTAGCATTCATACTGGGCCAAACTACAAGCCTTCCCGCAGTCAGCAGTTTAGGTAGGTAATTTAAGACCATGGATTTAATGACCTTATGGGTCCTCTTTTTAGGCAGCCATGTATGTTACTTCATTTGCGAAGCACACAACTTAAATTTCTCTTCACCCCCCCCAACTAACACTCCATGCTTTATAACTGCTTCTACATTCCTAATATGTTAGAATGATAAAAACAAAATTATTTGTCAACCTTAATTTTTAAAAATACAGTGTGTGCTTTTCTTAAAGAAACACAATTTTATTTTGCATGTTAAATTCACTTAAATCATAGCACCATCATGACAGAAGGAATAATATGGAGTTTGCTTCTGCTACCATCAACACCTTCCACTCTCTCGGTGGTTATTTCTGCTGCCCCCAGATCTGGGGCCATGGACTTGAATTCTGCCTTGCTGGCATGAAAGCTGTTGCATAGAACTGAGTTGTGCTTTTGTGTGCATGAGAGCTGTCGCACTGGGCTCACTCATGAGTAGACTTGCATAGAATTGAGCTTTTTTTATGCTTGGTAAAAAAATGCCCAAATTGGAAAGGATTACATCTGTCCTTGGCCTCACCCTATGCCCTTAGCCCCACCCACTGCTGGAATACAGCAGCCAAGACCCTTCCCAACTTGTGATTTAGCCCCCTTTGCTAGGCTGACCAGGTGGCTCGGGATTTCCCGGTCCTAACTGGGAATCCAGAGGCCAACCGGGCCAACCGGGGGAAAACCGGGGTGGCGGGGGGTCACGCGGCGGTGGCAGCGAGACCCGGAGGCGGTGGAGGAGCCCGGGAAGCGGACGCCCCTGCAGGTAAGCACAAAGGGGGGCTCTTACCTGCTGGGGCGGCCGCTTCCCGGGCTCCTCCGCCGCCTTTGCCGCCGCTGCCGGGCTCGTAAGGCCAGAGGCCGCGCGGAACAGGCAGGAGAGGGCCGGATCCGGAAGTGACGTAACCGGCCCTCTCCCGCCTCTTCCGTGCAGCCTCTGGCCTCCTTGGGGCTCAATCGCGATGGCGATGAGCCCTGAGGAGCCCGGACGCCCACGCCCGCCTCTTCCGCGCGGGCGTCTGGGCTCCTCGAGGCTCGTTGCCATCGCGACGAGCCCCAGAAAGGCCAGAGGCTGCGCGGAAGAGACGGGAGAGGGCCGGTTACGTCACTTCCGGATCCGGCCCTCTCCTGCCTCTTCCGCGCGGGCGGCGACGGAGGACCCCGCGCGGCTGCGCGGGCGACGGAGGACCCGGCGCAGCCGCGCGGGCAGTGACAGAGGACCCCGTGCGGCCGCGCGGGCGACGGAGGAACCCGGCGGTAGGTCCAGGCTGGGTTTTTTTTGGGGGGGGGTGGCTTGGTGGGGGGGTTGTTTTGGGTGGGGGGGCGGGGGGGACCGGGATTTTGACTTTTAAAATCTGGTCAGCCTACCCTTTGCCCAAAAAGCTTTGCCACACCTCTTTTAGGGTCTCAGGTAGAGAGTCTTTCCCATCACCAGCTATTAAAAATGGAAATGCCAGGGACTGAACCTGAGACCTTCTGCATGTAAAAAACCCACTGAGCTATAGTCTTTTCCCCAAATTATAAAGGAAGAGCCAGCCTACTACCCTCTCAGCAGGGCTTGTGCAGGATCTGAACCCAAGACCTTGGCAGGATCTACACTATCGCTTTAAAACAGTTTGAAATGGTTTATAACAGTAGCGACAACTGTTGGGGCCCAGGACACACTCCATATACAGTTTTCAAAGTGTCGTATCCTGCTTGGTGTAGATCGGTCCCTTGTCTGTCGTAATTGAGAATCATATCTCTAAACCTAAAGGGTTCTAATTCTGCATCCAGTTACAGACAGAACATTCTATGTAATAATACCTACTTTGGGAGGAAATACTCTCTTCAAATCATATTAGCTAATGGTCTTGGGGTTTGCTGACTTCTCTGTAGTAGGGAGCTTGGTTTCCTAGAAATAGATGGAACTATTTGTCCTTGCTCTCCACTTTTGGCACACTATGGCTTGATAGAAGTGTAGCAAACCAAGAAGGGGCCATTTTACACAAGCTGTGCAGAACCCGTGTGGTTTGGCTTCCCAGAACATCGTTGCCGGATGCAGGCTGAAGTCTCATTGGCTGCTCCTGAGGGATATGAATAATACATATATTCTTTACTGTGTTAAATTAGTTGAACTTCCTTCTGCTACAGTATTCTAGATCATTTCTAGTTATTCATTTAGCAAAGAAATCCCTGCTCTCAAAAGGACATGGAAATGACCTATTATATTGGGTTAGGCCCAATACTCTTCTGCATAGTGACCTTCTCCATAGCTTTTTCTCCCAGTTCTAGAATTCCTTCCCCTTTAGACTGCCAGATTCTAAGCTTCATCATCTTTTAGAAGCATTCATCATCTTTTAGAAGCTTGCTTTTGGGAGGCAAGCTTAAGCTGGTAGATACAAGCACCTAAAATAGCTTCTTTTATTCTCCTAAATGATGTTGAAAAGAGTAAAATGTCCATTGGAGTTTTGCAGTTAAAGCCAGGAAATGCATTTCAAGAACAGTACTGCAGCTAGTGCTGGATCTTGGGGCTGGGGTCCAGGTCCCCGTAGCCCAGGGGGGATGCCCTAAATGGCCACCTAGAGAGCAGCAGGTGATGGGGACAAGCAACAGACAAGCCTGGTGTCAACAGTAGGGCTGGCACTGGCAGGCTGGGACCACCATGGCTGACACTAGCTGCTCCAGCATCCTTTCATGATGCTGAGGGGCAGTGAGTCAGGCATGTACATGGTTACAAATGCTCATTCTACTAATATTTCTTACTTTCTACAACGATTTTATTATTTTTACTTTCTACAGCATTTTTATTATGTTCACATTCTACAATAAAATGATGCTTATTCCCAGGTAAGTGTATTTTGCATCAGGGAAAAGAAGCAAACACCATGTTATTCTCGTAGCGATAGTGGTGCCATGATCTAAGAGAGTTTAAAATGCGAACCTTGAACACACTCAGATTATTTCTCTATTTTATCAGGGTTGGCAAACTATCTTTTGTTCACTTTTTTTCAAACATATCCTAAGCGTAGATACATTCATAAAGCATGGATGGTGGAGCAGGAAGAGAAGAGAACTAAAGTAATACACAACTGAAGGGGGCTCCCATAAGACCATTTGGTCCGGGGTCTAAAATTACCCAGCTACACCAGTGTTCAAGAATGTTGAGAGACTTACAGTGCAATCCTGTACATGTCTACTTCAAAAGTAAGTCCCACTGATTTCAGTGAGACTTACTTCCAGGTAAGTGGCCATGGGATTGCAGCCTAAAGTAAGATTATCAGTTCAGGTAGGTTGTGCGCCATCATGGTTGGCAACTTTTGGAAATAGTATGCTAGACTAGATAGGCCTTTGACTTTTATTTTGCAGGGCTACTCTTATGTTTTTGGTATGTGGGACAGGAAAGCTCTAATCATGCAGCAATTTAACCTAAACTTAAAGACAAGATATGAAGGTTTTGAATTATGGTCTGTCAGCAAGTGATAAGTTATCATAAGCAGAGCACTTAAGTGATGTAAATGTATGTGTGAATCGGGCTCAGAGATGTATGAGAAATTCATTTCAGTTCATTTTTTCCCAAAATTTACACGTCTCAGAATGAATGCGGACCCAAATGCAAGGTGCCATCCAAGTCCAAGCTTGCGATGCAATTTGCAGAACAAACAAAAAATGTGTGTGAAAAATTTGTATATTGGAAAGATTATTTTTTTTAAATGCGCAGTTTTGAAAAATGCACACCAACATGCTTTATTCAATGGTAGATTAATGCATACATTTAAAAATGCATATGTGGTGCATGAATTTGGAAAAAACGTATGCAAAATTGTGCATGAATTTTCATTGAAAAAGAAAAAACAAAGCTTGCAATGTGATATGGAATCAGAACAAGACAGAATTCGGAGACGCTCGACAAGTTTGGGTTTTGCTGATTCACATGCCCCTAATCAGGCTGACAAGTGATCTACACGCATGTATATCCAAACTATTCCTTAGATATAACTAAGAACCACCCTCCCCTCCCCACAGCAATTATTAGAAATTAAGTAGATGGTAAGAAAAAATATGTTACTCCAAAGTAATGCTAGAAGAAGTAATGTTTTTTTTATATATACTATGCCTGCTTTGCATTATTCTGCTGTACACAGGCTATAGGTTTCATTAGAGAGATGCAGCACTGATTTTAGTGACAATGTGGGAGGGGGAACAAAACAAGAAAATGAAGCCGTGATTGGGAAGGAATAGGTTTGAATGATGAGTGACATAATTTCTGAGTGCTTGATCATCTGGGGTTTCAGCACAGACATACTATATCCTCCCTCACGCTTGTTACTATCACTCCAGAGAATGAGAAAGCCCCATCAATCAATCACACTACACTTGTATTGTACCTTTTATCCCATGTATTTCAATGCTTCACAATACAATAAAATTTATAGCTCGTATAATTAAGAATATGCCAGATTAAACAAATGAGTCTGAAGCTCTCTTTTTAAAAATAAAAATATAAAGTCCAAAATCTATATCAGAGCAAAATATAATGTGGAAAAGGAATTTAAAATTCGAGTGGAACAATAGCTGAAAGGTGAAAATACACAGGTTTTGGGGAGTTAGGATCTACTAAATGTCCCACTATTTCTGGCCTCCAGGTATTATTCGATACACAGGGCAAAAGAAGGTCATTTGGATTAATTGAGTGCAAAGGTTAGTTGGAGATGTGTGAGGAATGAATGTGGCAGGTTGCTTTTTTTTTTTTTTTAGTTTTGTTTAAATTAATATTCTTTTCTACAATCTACATTTATAATATTCTGGGACAGATTTCTGGTGTTTAAAAATACTAGATTAGAAAAAGGCATCATGGGAAGATAAGAATCTGTAGCATAATTTCAATGTTTATGCAAAGGTATATAAGCATAGTGAAAACAAAGTTTGCTCATTTCTCATTAATTCCAGTACATGTAAATTCCAGACATGTGAGTCAACAAGAAAATACAATTGGGAATTTTGAAACTGCCTGGAAGGGGGAAGCAAGGAGGGAGTCTGAAGGACAAGATAGTTCTTGCCCTTCAGACCAGTTCTTCAGCTTTTATTTATTTATTGACATTTATATACCGCTCCACATGTAAACAGATTCTGGAGCGATGAACAATAAAAGATAAAAAGAATAAAACACTATATTAAAAGTTTTTTTTAAAAAACAGAATACCAGCAAAAAAAAATGTAGCTGGTCAATCAAGGGAGGCTTCTTGAAATAAAGATGTTTTCAGCAGGTGCCAAAAACAACACGGTGTTGATGCCTTCCTGACCTCCAAGTGCAGGGAGCTGCGCAGAAAGGGGGGCACCACACTAAAGCCTCTTCTCAGGGGTGGGGACTCCCATCAGGCCATCCCACCTGATGACCTCAGTGACCCGGCAGGTTGATAAAGGAGAAGGTGCTCCCTCAGGTATCCTGGTCCCAAGTTGTTTAGGGCTTTGTACAGTAGTATCGAAACCTTAAACCTGGCCTGGTAGTAAATAAGCAGCCAGTGGTGTTCCTTCCGCAAAGGAGTTGCATGCTGAAAAGGGGCAGCACTTGATAACAGTTGAGCTGCTGCATTCTGCACTAGCTCCAACTTCCAGATCAGCCTTAAGGGTAGCCCCACAAAGAGCACATTGCAGTAATCCAGTCTTGAGGTTACTAGCACCTGTATCATTGTGACCAAGCTGTCCCGTGGCTGCTGAATCAATTGATGTTGGTAAAAGGCACTCCAGGCCACCATGGCTACTTGGGATTCCAGTGACAATGACGGATCTAGGAGTACTCACAAACCACAAACTAGGAGCCTATCTTTACACACAGGATAAAACACTTTGAAAACGTTTTGAAAACTGTATATGGAGTGTGTCCTGGGCCCCAACAGTTCTCAAAACTGTTATAAATTGTTTTAAACCATTTTAAACCATTTTAAAGCAGTCGTGTAGATAGGCTGACAGTTTTGAGAACTGTTGGAGCCCAGGAGACATTCCATATACCGTTTTCAAAACATTTTCAAAGTGTCTTATCCTGCGTGTGTAGATAGGCTCCTGATCTTTCAAAGGAAGTGCAACAACATCTAGAACAGGCAGTGAACCTTTCTCCTGGGCCATGTCTACACCAGGCCTTTATCCTGGGGTCATCCCCAGGTCATCCCTATGCATCCACATGACGCACAGGGGCTCCCGGGATCAACTGGGGATGACCTGGGGACAACCCCAGGTGTTAGGATTTCACCCGAGGAAGCCTCCTCAGATGAGGAGGAGGCAGACTTACCAGAGGTAGAGGGTGTTTCATCCCACACAGTCAGACCAGAGACCTGCACACAGATAGAGGGAGGCTGGGCAATGGAAGAGGATACAGGTCCCTTGGAGGAGCCGCAGGTCAGTCGGACCCTTCCTCTGCCTGTCTCTCTTGGGGCAGAGTCAGAGATGGAGGCAGTTTGACCACCCAGCCCCTGTGAAAGGAGGCATAGGAAAAGGGTGGAGCAGACTCAGGCAGTCAGATAAAATATGCACCTGCAGAACCAGCAGGGAAGAAACGCCTAGCTGAAATAAGGGGCTGGGTCAAAGGGTGGTGTAATGAGGCACAGCTGGGACCGGGGTGGGGTCATACTGGCAGGGCTTGAAAAGGAAGAAGCCAAACACTGGCTTGGCCTGGCAAACAGCTTTTGCTCTTTCAGTAGCTAGTGTGTTTCCTAGCCCTGCCTCCTGACCGTGACCCTGGATTCTGGACTCGGACTGGCTTGATTGACTTTGTTTGGATGCTTGACCCTTACATTCTGGATGACTGACTTGGCTGTTGATGTGGACTGGACTTCTGACTCCCACTTGCTCTTGGCTCCCTGATATCGGCACCCCCCCCCCCGCTTGGCTTCTCGACCCAGACCGGTAGGACTTCGCTTCAGTACCTTTTGTCTCTGTCTTTGGGCAGAACTTCTGGATTCTGTGTAAAGGACTGAGCTTCTCTCTAACAGCAGCAGTTCCCTCCTGCATTCTTGGCCAGAGATTTATGGCTGGGTATTTATTTATTGGTCAAAGCAATAAAACACTTAAGATAACGCCTCGGCTCTCGGCTGGTCTTTAAAACCAGGATAACCCCAGGAGAACAGAAACCGGGGATATCCTGTTTTTCTGTCATCCCAGGTGCTAAAACTGGCACGGAGCCATGTGCGGTGGCTCTGTGCCCATGTGGGGGGGAAGCAATTTCACCATCCCCAGGATGGCAGGGGAGGGGGGAGTGGTTGGGAGGGTGGTTGTTGTTGTTGTTTTTAAAAATTACCTGTCTGCCGATTTGGACGTTCGGTTCTCTGATTTTACTGTAGTTTGATATAAACTATCTTATGGGCCAAAAAGAGAAGATAAATACCCAAAATTCCTCCTTGAATAGGACAGGCACTTTTGTCCTCTGCCCTGTAGCAGGACATTGATCCATTAGGGTATTATCTGTGAAGTAGACATGACTTGCCTACCCCGCTATCAATCTGCCTCTTTCTCTTTCCTCCTTTCTGCCTCTTTCTTCCTTACTTTCTGTCCCCTTGTCTCTCCTTCACCCATCCCGGCTAGTCTCCATTTTGTTGTAATAGCACTACAGCACCCTTTAACCAGCACAGAAGGAGCAGCAGACGGCCATTGATTTGATTGCACCTTTAGAGTCCACTCTATTCCCTGATATACTGGGGAGCTGCAGTCAATGAAACAGGCCGGACATCAGCTAGAGCACAAATGGCGTTAAGATTCGAAGTGAAGACAACTGAGCATGCTCTAGAGCACATAATCACAGAAGGCTAACTGTGTATACTCAATAAGGGAGAGGGGTGGGGCTAGAGTACTCCCTCTCCTCACCCGTCCAGAACTCTGGAATAGGACTAATATTGTACATACTGGCAATTCCTCAATGGCTTTCAGGTTGGTTCAATTTTGCTATCCTAAATTGCCACAGTAATTGGTTGGCTTTCTAAATTTCCTTTGCTGAGCTTCAGGCAGGTTAGAAATCCAGCCAATTACTGTGGCAATTTGAACAATGGAATGGAGACTAGTATTCTGTTTTCAAATCTTCCTGTTTAGTACTATGTCTTTCTGAAAAGTTGTAAGTCATCTCTGAGATGTTTAGCCAGGGCCATTGTCTAGTTTTGTTTGTAAATGCGGGAGGAGGGGAGTGAACTCTGAGATGAAGCCCCGACTACATCCCTGCTGACCCTGTACTGTGTCCCTCTTGCTTGGCTGCTCATGAGCGAGTTGGCTACAGCTCTCATGTGGTCCCAAGGGTAGGCTTCATGTGGAAATAAAACCACCTTTATTTAACTGTTTCACTTTTTTTGCCTCTAGACCAGGTAAATGGCAGAATGCACATGCTGTGCATCCTCATGTACTTGTTAGGGCTCATTGAAAACCCACCGCTGCACAAAGGCTGCAGAGGTGACCACCTCAACAGACAGGCCAGCAGACATTGTGAATATAAGTGGTAGTGACTCCAATGAAGATCTCTGGGGTCGTTTAAGTATAAGTGAATGATCAAAAGGGGCAAGTGTGCACTGCTGCTCTGTAGCTACCATGGCAGATTGCTACTAAGTACAAACCAGCCCTGGCAAGAACAGACGGCTCTTCGTCATAACTGCAAAATGGGCAGTAAAGCCTGAAAATGGGGTGCCTTGCTGAATATAACACTTGAAGCCAGGGCTGGGCAGACTTCAGGCTCTACTTCGGTTTGGGTTTTTTCACTAGAAGCTTGAGATCCACCAACCCTGGCCAGGTGCAAAAGACATGCGCTTAAAATTAAAGGATTCAGAGCCCAGGAATTCATTTCAAATACGAGAAGCAGTCCGTCCATGCAAATATCTGCTCCTGCACATCTCAAATTTCCTTTATTTCAACAGTATGATTGGCAAGGGTGGCAGTTTGTTGCTGCTATTGTTGAACAGTTGGGAATCAGAAATCTTTGCCAATCTACTCCAGATCACCCAGAGATCTATCAGTAGATCCTGAACTACCTTCTGCCCACCCCTGCTTTAAGCAGTCCACTTCTATTAAAGATATGATCACTACTGACCTTACAGGGCATAGATTAGAACATTAAAATTACATCATCTTTTCAAATGATAGTCTTCCTCCATCAGGTTTGGGAATTAAGAGGGGTATCCTTGGAGTGGGAGAGCATCTGTCTCAAGTTTGGAAGCAGGCCAATTAGACAAAGCTATCTGTGAGCCCTGTCATTGTCTCCTGGATTTGAATGTAACACTGTCTTTTATCAAAATTAATTAAATGTCATAGATAAGAACGACATTAACACATGCATTGCCAGCTCCAGGTTTTTGAGGGCCTTTGGGCAAGACATCCTCAATGGGACCCTACAGTGAGTCCACCTTCTCATCATCATCATCACCATCTGCTATTGCTCCCCATCCTGTTTCTCATCTTTGCTACCACTTGCTTGACAGGCAGACAGCCAGTGAACAAGGGGGCCATGGGATCTCACCACCACCATTGTCTGGGCCAGAGTGAGAGGCAGGTGAACAAGCAGGTTACAATAGTGAAGAGGAGCAAATCCAGGGAGCTCTTGTCAGTGGGCCACTGCTGGAGTATGGGCCATTGGCATGCCCAGCCATGCCTATCCTTAATGCCAGCCCTGAACACCTTAAAATAAGTCACAGTGGGCTGCAGAACATACTGGGTGGCATTTGCATATTCACCATCCAACTGCAGCTTGTTGTGACATGCAAACCCAAGGACTGTGTGTTAAACAACTCTCATATAACCCAACAACAGACCATGGGTTATGTGAAGGTTGCTTAACCCTCACAAAACCCATGATCCCAAGTCTGCAAGACACAACAAGCCATAGCCGGGTGTTGAATATGGACTGCAGCATGTCCTGGGTGGCATTAAATATGCCACAGTGAGGTGTTTTAATTGTGTGAACTGGATCGCTAACTTGAGAATTAGTTCCACTGAACCAAGTGGGACTTAATTCCAAAGCACAGGATTGTGACTGTTAAAATGTCATTGCAGGGTCCCTTCTCTTTTGAGTCCCAAAGAGATCCATCTTTTTCCCCATCCTGCAAAACATGAGTAGAGAAAAGGAAACTACTTATAATTATGCATAACTAATATTCACATTATGATATGCAACCAGCTAACGTTACAGCAGAAAAAAGCAGTTTTATCAAAATCTCCCATTTTTATCACTCAGCTCTTTCCTTTGGTGATATTATTTACTGAAAATGTCATAGTATATCCAATATAATAGCTTTACTGAGCTTTCCATTGAGTATATTCTTTAAAATTCCAAAATCTTTCCCCCAGATATTTGAGCAAGATGTAAGCAGATTTGAATCTATAATCACTAGTAGCTATGGCAGCAAACAGGAAGAACGTTGAGAATTACTTCCTAGGGATATAATTTATTCCAAACGTTTTCACAGCAGTTTTGAAACTACGCTCATCAGGATTTGTAATAACACACTTATTGTATCTGATGTTAGGAATCCATCCTTTGTAATGCTTCTTGACATAATTGCAGCTTTTGACACACTCAATCGCAAGTTCCTTCTAAATCATCTTGAAAAATACGATGGTCTTTCAGGTTCGGTTATTCAACAGTTCAAATCTTATTATAACCATTGACAACAGTTTGTTAATATAATTTCTTTCCATCCCTCCTCTTACATTGTCATCTGGAGTCATCTGTTACAATGTCATCTGAAGTCCCACTGGGAATGGTTCCTAGTTCCATGCTCTTCTTTATCTACCTGCTACTGTTAGAAGCTACAATACCCTATCTGTAGAGATATGAGTTTTCTTATCATACTTTGGCTGCCATGAAGCAGTTTAATTTTCTATTCTTTGCACCCATGTATAGGATCAGTATTGTAGCCCTTTATCACTAGCTGACTTATGTAGATTCAACTTACCCATATATGCAAAATAAACGTTTGCTTTTACATCTTCTTCTGCCCTTCCATGTGTTTTCACACCAACTGATGTGCTGGCTCCACGCCATATGTGCCAAGAGCAATAACAGATAGTTTTAAACACCTCTGTATTTCCTTGTGCTTAAAAATGCCCTGTAAAACACAGGTGCCATTTTAGAATCAGAAATTCAGTGGAGGGGCAGAGAGAGGGAGAAAATTCCCCCACCCAAAGAAAATATTTTGAGTTAATTAAAAACAACAGCAGTGAATTTGTGCAATGCGTAGGAGTCAGGCTGTAGTTGATCTTACCTACTCACACACACACCCCAGTTTATTATTTATTTATTATTTCAACGTGTACCCCGTCTTTTCTCACTAAGGCAGCCAAAGCAGTCATTAGTTATGGATGCAAGAAGATATAATACTAGTCTAGCCACAGCTTCCAAGTTGCCGAGCCACTCACTTGGAGTGCCTCCTTCCCAATTGGCAAATCTGAGCCTTTGCTGTCTCCTCCAGAGTCTTATTCACCCTTCAATGTAAAAAAGGAATTTGACCCATTATTATGGTTCTGTTTCCAGGTCAAGGGCAAAGGGACAATCCGTCCATGGGAGAAGCTAGGCTCACCATTCTGTTAGGGCTGTTACTATTGGTGCTTTGAGATAAGAGCATAGGATGAGCCCTGCTGGATCAGACCAAAGGCCCATCTCATCCAGCATTGTGTTACACACAGTGGCCAACCAGATCCCTCTGGAAAGCCCATGAACAGAACATGAGGGTATTAACCTTCTCTTGCTTCTCCTTTCCCCAGCAACTAAAATTGAGAAGCTTGCTATTCCTGATCCTACAGGCCAACCAGCAGCCTGTGGAAAATCCACAGTAGGGCATGATATAAAAAGGCTTACTGCCTTTGATATTGGAGGTAGCATGTAGTCATCATGACTAATCGGCATCAATAGGCTTATCCTCCATGAATTTATCTAAGAGCCATCTAAGTTGTTGAACACGGCTACATCTTGAGGAAGCAAATTCCATGTTTAACTATGAGCTGTTGTGAAGTTCATGTGGCTTCAGAAAAGGTTGGATTCAGTTGGAAAAAGTGGGAGAGGAGAAAATGCTTGCATGCTAAAACAAACAAACAAAAATCCTGCCTCTCCTAATGAGGCTATGATTAGGGATGTACCGATTTTGTTTAATCCATTCTGTGTTTCATGAATTGTCAAGCATATTTTCTTCCTTCACCCACTCATTCATGGTATCAGGGGCGGGGGTTAGGGATGTACGAGAATTTTGTTCCACTTGAACAAGTGTGTTTTAGTGCAAGTGCGCATTAGCACCAATATAAATTAGCACAAGTGCACTTCAGGATTAATGCATAGTAGTGCAAGTGGACACCTCCTCTTATGCACTTTGGTGCTAATGTGCATTTGTACTGATGAGCATTAGCTCAATTGAGAAAATTGCACAGATCACCGTAAAACTGGTCCACAGGTCTGCAGAATCCATGCAACTCAGAAAATAGCCAGTCTGCAGGTCAGATTCATAGAAATCTGAACTCATCTGAATCCATTGTGGATTTCTCCAACATCCCTAGCCATTTCAATCTGGGTTTCAACCTGGTTACGAGACTGAATCAGCCTTGGTCACCTGGATGGATGACCTTCACTGAGAGAGGGACAGGGGGGAGTGTAACCCTGTTAATTCTGCTCGATCTCTCGTCGGCTTTTGATACTATCGACCATGGTATCCTCCCGGATAGACTCTGTGGGATGAGTATTGGAGACACTGTGTTACAGCAGATCCAGTCCTACCTGTAGGGCAAATTCTGGAGAGTAACACTAGGTGACAATTCCTTGGCCCCCTGGCAATTGAGCTATGGGGCTCCGCAGGGTACCATCTTTTACCCAATGTTGTTTAACATCCATATGAAGCTGCTGGGAGCAGTCACTATGGGATTTAGAGCCAAGTGTCATCAGTACGCTGATGACACACAGCTCTGTCTCCCTGTGACATCTGAATCAGGAGAGGCTTTGCAAGTTCTGGATCAGTGCCTAAATTCCGTAATGGCCTGGATGAGGGCCAATAAACTGAAGCTGAAACTTGGCAAGACAGAAGCCCTGTGGGTGAGTGCTTCCCGAGTGCGGGAGATAGGCTCATTGTCTGTTCTGGATGGTGTTGCACTCTTTTTGAAAGATCAGGTTCATAGTCTGGGGGTACTGCTTGATCCATCATTGTCACAGGGCAAATGTCTGAGGAGGATTTCAGCTGAATACCCTTAGAAGCTTCCACCCAATCAGAACACCTGATTACAGAAAGATTCCCAACTTGCTCATTGCATGGTGGCTTCTAAGCATATTCAGCTTCTTATATGAAGACACGGGGGGTAGAGTTTACATGTGCCCTCGTACCCTCTACACACAATGTAACTATCACAGAATGAAGCCATAATAAGTCCCATTCAAAACCAAACTAAAGGAAAGAGCAACTGAAAAGCACTATATTGGTCTCTTGAAGAAAGAACCCTCTTTAATTACTTTTTCTTCTGGCTTCCACTAATGGAGCCATGCACAAGTTGTCATCTATCAAGCCAAATGCATCCCACCAACCATGTACAGCAGCCCCACCATGAACTTGATAAACTAGTTTTGCTACCAGCCTGGGATTGCAAAACAGAGATGTAGTCAAGCATCCGGCAGACCACAATGCATTGCTGAGGAAATGCATTGGTGAGTTACAGCTTGTGCAGGCCTACACTATTATAACAATCACTTAGGGTTAGCTCCATGTTGAGGGGGGCCTCGCATCCTATGGTGGGGAGGTCCTATATTGGTGGGTCTCTAGCTGCGGGATTACCCAGTCACTACATTGGTAGGCAGCCATTTCAGTTTTCCAGAATGCCATGGAGCAATTGATTAATGTCACTCCAGGGCATTGTGGGAAATGGCCACCTGACCCTTTAGCCACTAGATAACCCAACCAGACCCAAGGCATGAATCAGGTTTGCAAATTTGCCTATTCTGACATTCGTTTGAGCATGTTATTTTAAACTATACACTGAACTCTGCTTTTAAAAGAGCTATGTTATTATAAGATTGGTTTACTTTTCACTGCTTTGTCTGTCACTTTTTGCTGTCCTCACAATCTTTCAGTACTGAAGTTGTGCATTCCCTCTTCAAGCATTCATATTTCATAACGATTTTAAAGAAAAGATTGAGCAAAACATTCCAGAAGATAGTTTTCCAAAATGTGGTCTGTGGAGCATAGAGTAGCATTATTTGAAGTGGTACCCCTGTGTCTCATCAGTTTTCTTTCCTTGTTTTAAATGCTTCATGGCCTGTTGGGCTTTGACAAGTTCTTGAAAGTAAACATTTATTCCTGCCAGAAAAAGCTCTTGGTATATTTGCTCACATATGTAGGTGTCCCTGGTCCATTTGGCTATAGAAACAACTATGGCTAATATTCGTAAGTAATTAATTTCATTTTCCTCCCACACAAAAAAACCAATAAGCAAATTAAGCAATGTTAACCAAAAAAAAGAAAAGTGCTATCATATCCAAACAGTATCTTTAGAATTGTGCCAGGGGGTTTGAGCCCCACACATTTTAATTAAACAGGCAATAAATCATGCAGAAGAATAATGGTTACAAAAAATGATAGGTCTCTCTCTTTTCCAGCTAAAGTATCTGAGACTGTAGCAGAAATGACCCAAGCGGGCCCTACTAGTTTGTTCAATAAGGGTCTACTCAAATTCCATCTGTGAACATTTGGTCAATCCTTTTATGGAAAAAAGGATATTTCTCCAAGTTCATATTAATTTTTATGCACATCTGTGCTCTCACCTAATCCCTACCCACATGCCACTTCAATTAAAATTAAAAGGACATGTCAAATCTTGGAGAATTTTTTTTAATTGCCAGAGAGGATAGAGGGTAGAAAGAGCCTTTTCTATACAAAATAAATCTTTTTATTATTATTATTATTTATTTCATTTAAAGTGTAAAATACTTTTCCTGATTAGCTTGAGAGCAGTTGTCATTTTCCTATTGGATGTAGGATAATAAGCTTTGCTTTGGTTGATGTTTCCACACAAATACAAATTCAAGACAGCAGCAGAGAAATGATCAGACATAAGAGCAGAGTATTTTACTTAACTTATTTCACGTACCCTTTAACAGCAACAAGTAAAGGACTATTTTTAATGATTTAATGTAATCCCAGACTAAATGCAATCGACTTCTTTATTTTAAACAATTACAGTGGCTTTCAAACTGCAGCATGTCCTGAATTTACATTTTAATCACAGCCTATTAATAAGAAGGAAGAAGAAGATGATGATGACAATTGCAAATGTCAACTGGTTTAATCATACTTAATATGAAAAGGCTGCTATAACTTTAAAAATACAGCTTAGCTGACTTTGGAGCTTAGGTTTTTATTTTTCTGCTTTATAGCATGCTTCAAAACTACTTGGACAAACACAAAACAAGAATTACAGTACACCATAAGTTATTTTAATATCTTGTAGTGGTGTATACATCCAGTGTAATCCCAAGGCTATTATTAAGGTTCCGTGTTTGTGTGAAAATGTCAAGTTGTTTCGAGTGACTACACACTCTAAATTATATATAACCGTTACTTTATAGCTAATAGGCACTAAAATTACTTTAAAATAGAAATGTAAAGTTATATTTTCATCCTTTTTGACACATAATAAAGCTTATTTACGAGATACATTTTCTCAAGTATTAAAATATATAATGTTTACAAAAACATTAAAAAATACTGATACTTGATAGTTAACCATGAAACGGAATTATCAAGATAAAGCTATTTTCTAGAGATGAGAGTTGCAGGGTTCAATGGGGGACAAAAAGATTTTAACCTTTAGTCATTTCATCCCTGAAAACCATTTGGTAATCTTTTTGAAAAACTGTAAAAGGTCTTGCCCAAAAATGTTTTTTGGGGGTTTATTTGGTTTGTTTTGGGGTTGTTGGGTTTTTTTTTTTTTGGTCTGTCTGTCTGTTTGTTTGTTTAGATCACTTGGGTGTTATTCTTTGTCTGGCCTTAAATGGTACTGGTTATTTTCACACAGTCTGTTGAAATGTTATGCTACCCTTTATTTTAATTTACATCTATTTTGAAAGATGTTAATTGTTTTCCATAAGGGCAAATGGATAACTTGAGGTGTGGGTGTTTGTGGATTAGATCAGTAGAATGTAACACTACTGCAAGAATAACTATACATTCTGGGAATCCCAGGAATTTATGACTTGAAATAGTATTGTTGGCATTATTACATACCTGTAAGAACGCCCACTGTTTCTCATGCGGCAATTTTTCAAAGCCTAAAAGAAAAAAAATGTTTAACATGCAAATGATCATTGTTTCATCATGCCAAGCACTTAGTAAATAAAAGTATGTTAACACAGAGAGAAATCTAATTGCCTAAGAACTGCAATGAATATAATCAATTGTACCAGTGCATAAGAAAGTAACTGTGTGCATGTTCTTGCAAAAGCTACATTTCTTTGTGTTCATCCCATTAAGACAGTGAGGACCAACTTCTAGCCTCACTGGAGAGCTTGGGGGAGAACTCTAGACCTTAAAACAAAACCTCTATCGTTTTCTGACAAATATGTTCCCAACTATCCCACTTCATTCTTCCTTTTTTCATTCATTCCTTTCTCCCCATCAGCATACATGAGCATACTTCCACCAGTTTTATCACCTTTGAATTCATTTCTCAAAATTCTGATGATCAGCTATCAGGCTTTATGGTGGATTTTCTCTACAGCACTGTCACCACTTCTGAGGAAACTATGGCAGGAGCTACACTACTGCTTTATAATGGTATTGAAGTGCACGGACAACTGTTGGGGCCCATGACACATTCCATATACTGTTTTCAAACTGCTTTCATAGTGTTGTATCCTGCTTGGTGTAGATCTGGCCTGTGTTTTCACAGGGCAATCTCACTCATGGGGTTTCTTATTTTTAGCAAATTATTATATTTCAGGACCCAATGAACTCTCTGCCACTATAAATCAGAGTTCCATAAGCTGACCCTTTTCCACTGCTACCAATTCTCTTAGAATGCTTTATAGAATGCTTATACCTAATAGCAAGGTATAAGAGCCTTAGGAGTGTGAAAGGCACCACCACTAGAGACAAGATGAACTTTTAAACAAGTTAATGTATTAAAGGGATATCTTGTACATAAGGAAATGCAAATATTTACTTTGGAGTTTTCAAAAGAATGCTTACTGACTATTCTTAAGGACTCAAGAGATACTGTAGCTGATACAAGCCTTTTAATGACTTATTTTATCTCAGGGAAAATCCCCTAAACCTCCACCCCAGCCAAATACTCACACAACCAGCCAGATCCAGCTCTTAGTACAGTCTTCCTCTGACTCCCAAAGCTCCTCCTGTTGTATTTGTGGCTGCTCGGATCGTTTATCTGGGTGTTAATGCCTGCTTGTATAACCTTCTTCTAGCAAGATGTTAGGGCAGCTTCCTGGCACAACACTGCCACTTGCATCCTACTCCAGATCATCACCAGCCATATATGGTTATCCACAGAGAAGCAATAGCTTAATATTCATGTCTTAGCTATTCACTTTCTCCTCTGCTTTTTCTAGTCTTTCTATAACATCACTCACCAATCTGCAGAATGTCTACAGACGGACCAAATAGTCCACTGTCCACTGTCATTTCCCAACTGCTCCTTTCCACCTAGCTAGAATCCCAGGTCAATCAGAATCACAATTACCTGCCCCACCCCCCTTCAGAACATCACCAAGCAACTACCAGTAAAACAGGCCTTGAACACACTGGACCTATCTACACACGCAGGATAAAACATTTTGAAAACGTTTTGAAAACTGTATATGGAGTGTGTCCTGGGCCCCAACAGTTCTCAAAACTGTTATAAACTCTTTTAAACCATTTTAAACCATTTTAAATCAGTAGTGTAGATAGGCTGACAGTTTTGAGAACTGTTGGGGCCCAGGACACACTCCATATACAGTTTTCAAAACGTTTTCAAAGTGTTTTATCCTGCATGTGTAGATAGGCTCAGTAACAACACTAGGCCTCCGGTGACCATAAGTCAGGAAAAAACAGGACATGTCAGGTTTTTTGGTAACAAATCCGGAAAGGGGGGGAAATTATGAAATTTGAAGGAAAATCCGGATTTTTCCCATCCTCCCCCTGAAAAGAGCAGTTCTACTTTTTAGTCAATGTGAAATAACAAAAATGCTTACAGCACTGTCATTCTTAATTAAAGATAGGAAGATGAAACTTGGCACCATGATAGCCCTCAAGTAGGGCTTTAGCGATGCCAAATTTGAAGTAGACACGTTCATCTGTTGATTTTTAGGATTTTCTTTAAAATTTGAGGTTTTAAAATTATTATTTTTAAATACCATCATTTTTAAAGATAAGGAGATGAAACTTGGAATCATGATAGGTCTTAAGTAGGGCTTTAGCCATGCCAAGTTTCAAGCAGATCTTTTCCTTCATTGATTTTTAGGATTTTAAAAAAAATTAAGGTTTTATTTTTTAAAAAAAACCATCATTTTTAAAGATAAGAAGATGAATCATAATAGCTTTTAAGAAGTGTTTTAGCCATGCCAAGTTTCAAGCAAATCTGTTCATCTGTTGATTTTTAGCAAGTTTCAAAACAAACTTAAAAAAAAATAGCCAGCTGGCCAGCAGCAAACCTTGTTAAGCAACAGGTTGCAATGGAGTGAGAATACATTCAAAAAGATATTTGAGGGAAGGGGATAATGTATCACACAGAGTAGAGCAACAAAATTCAGCAAAAGCTACAAAAGTAGGAGTGAGTGAAGTTAATTTCAGATACATTGGATGTCTCGCTTGTTATTTCAGTGATTTTACCATTAAGATGTTATGTAGAACAGATTTGTCTTAATTGTGCGCTGTAAAATCAGACATGTGACCAAGGCTATGTTCAGGTGGACACCCCCCCTTGGTGCTGGACATGCCTCCTGGGGACGGACATGTTGGTGGGGATGCACCCTTGGGGGGCCGACCATGTTGTCCTCCTTTTTGGTTTCCAAAATATGGTCACCCTACAGAATGCCACATTTATTGGACGTAGGGACAGATCTACCTTTGGCTTCTTGATTAAACAAATAAGCATGAAGTTTCAGTTCTACCAACTAGTAAGGAGGTGCATTTTCACCCATGCAAAATCGATTGGAGGCTTCTGGTGAAATAAATTGGTGAAGGGTAACCGAGCTTAATACTTTGTGATCAACCCAACTTAACACCTAAACAATTATCTGTGTTTGTATTCATTTCCCAAGAGGAAAACCAACACTGAACATTCTAATGATTATGTGGATTAGAATTAACTCTTCAGCTGAAGGTCCACAGCTTTCTGATTAGTAGTTGCACTACTCTGGTATGGATTATTATGCTAAAGCATGAACAAAAGCAAATTACCCTGCAGCAAGAACTCAAAGCTCCTATTATAACAATGGTAATTTGACATGATGGATAGAAATTTATTAATACTAGTAATCTTCCTTCCCTCCTTCAGAGTTAAGTAATTTCTAAACGTGTCTATTGTCCTTTAAAAGGTTGCTTGGGATTTTTGAGGGTGTAGAAGCCACAAAGGGGGGCGTTGGGGAGAATCTCCTGTGCATTTTCTGTGTTGAACTTACTCTCATGCAAACATTGGTGAAAATCCAATACAGAAAAATATGCGATCTCAAATCTCAGATTTCTACTCACTGAAGTTTCTTTGTTTAATTATGTATTTAAGCATTTTTATACTGATCTTCAGAGCAGCTTATGTGAGGTCAATGAAAATAATAATATGTCATTAAAACAGTGGGCTATTTAAAGAGGTGATGATGAGAGTTTGCCTCTTCTTTCTCTCCTACTCACATGGCAGATGGTTCTAATGGCACCTGTGACAAATTCTGATGGAATGCCAAAATGCCAAGCAATGGCCATGCAGTCAAGTGTATTAAAACCTCACTGCAAGCAGCAGCTAATTCAGGAGTTGGCTGGAAGGGCAGGGCAGGCAGGTTGAAGTTCTCCAAGCTGCCCCCCCCCACACACACACAGAAAAAAGGCCACTGCTGTTAGAGGATAGGGAGATGAACAACAAAAGAGCAGCAAGTCACAAGCAAGAAGATGTTAGCCTGAAGGCTCAGCTGAAATGGAATCTCCACTACTGCCAGGATGCTGTCACTACAGGGCAGGATCTACACTACTGCTTTAAAACGGTTTATAACAGTAGTGACAACTGTTTGGGCCCAGAACACACTCCATATACAGTTTTCACAATGTTTTCAAAGTGTTTTATCCTGCTTGGTGTAGATCTGGCCCAGGACTGCTTCCGTGGTGGTCTCCTTTCTCACTTTCCAAGCTTAGTGGGAACTCTATCTGGAACCCAGAAAAGCTGAGAAACTCTATTTAAGCTTCTACCTGGGCATTTGAAAAAGCTACTACAATACATCTGGAGCCTTCCTCCGAGTGGCTGGTCAGAAAGGGCTCCCCTGCATTAGAAAGCTCATTCATTTCTGGCATACACCACTTCTCAACAGCTAGGCTCTACTCACTTAGAACATGGGAGCTAAATATGTTTTTAAGCACAGCGCAGAAAGTTACATTAGTGGTTAGCTACAGGGCTAACTCCTGCAAGGTTGAGGGTGGCGTTTGTTACTGTCCCAAGAACAGCAAAGGGCCCGTTAAGGCCTAACAGTGCGACATTTCCATTTTGCAGAGTATCCCAAAAAATCAGATGCATTCTAAGAGAATTCTCAGTTTTCATGTCCTTCCAACTGTTTAGCTGGCAAGATTAATCTCAGATCACAGAGCTCATGGGGAAGCCTCAGATTCCTCTAGAGTTCATCAACGGTTCCTCAAAGAGATGATTAGTAATGTTCTGAAAGATAGCTTGCCTACCATTAACAATCCTACTTAGCAATGCTCAGCCTCAGAGGAGTTTAGTATATGTTTGAGCGTACATTCTCAGTTGATATGGGGCAATTTCAAAGCTTAACAGTTCCAGTTAGCATGGGCTGACAATGGACAAGTGCAAGGTTCTCTACAACATGCACAGACTGGTCAATGTCAAAACGGTTCCCTGTAGGTAGAATATTTGAAAACCACTGCGTTAGCTGATCAATCACACTGGTTCATCATCTAAAACTTGCAGCCCTGCTATCAATTCAGGGGAAAGTTTGAAGGTCATCTGTTCTCTTCTGTCTCCTCTTTATGTTTTCAAAGTGAATAGACTTTCACCTTGTCCTTCTTTCTTCCATTTCCTCAAATTTATGTGGATTTTTTTTCTTTTGAAACTTTAATTATTGCCTCTGCCATCTGGACACATTAGAGATATAGAAACCACTAAACACACGTTAGATAGAAACACGCACATATGCGCGCACACACACACGGCAACTGCTGCTAGGGAAGTCTATGCAGAGGCATTTAGGTAGCTTTGTCACCTTAATCATCTGAATGCCAAATGCAGGATTTGTCAAACTATTGCTTCATGGGTCCTCCAGAGGCATGAGACTGATTCATACCTCACTCGCATCTCCCCCTCCCACCCATCAAAATTATCTCAACGGAGCATTCCCACGGGCAAGCAGCCCAAATCATGATGTGCTGATCTCAGAGGCTCCATTCTGTCCAAAGCTTTGCTGGGCTCTTGCCAGCGGTTTAGAGGGAATGGCAGAAGCACTTCTTGCCTCTTCTCCCCCCAGAAAGAGAAAATCGGCTGAGCCTGAGAGCACTAAGCTTTCCCTCTGTGTTGGGGAGACACAGTAAGGGGCACAGTCAGAGATACAGTCAGGGGTGAGAAGGCTGTGGATCCTTCAGATCCAGACCATGGCCACATCCTCCCTGCTCACCACCATGTCCCCAACATACCTTATTCCTCCCCTCTACAAGGTTGGAATTTCAATGTCATAGAGGGAGCCATTGCAGAAGCCCCCACTTTGTCTGGGTGGAGCCATGAGAGAGGCTCTGGCATTGGGAGAATCCCTCGGAGGTTGGAGTTGTGGTTAGGGCCTTGAAGAGGTTTTCCTGACAACTGGGATGCTCTCCAGGGACCATAGGACTGCTCTCTAAGTCATTTATTTATTGCAATGTATACAAACGGGGGACGGGGAGGAACATACAAGTGCAAATGTCTTGGAAATATTACCATACTATAGTTACTGTTATCAAACTGAACTACCCTGGACATATTCTATATCCTTCCAGTCACAACCCCAGTTGCCAAAATAAAATTGTGGGATCTTTTCCAAACATCTTCAAACTTCTAAAGTGAGGGAGATTCCTTTCCATTAAAATATGCTTATTTGAAAGATTTACAGTTATTTAAAAGAGAAACTCCTTACCTTTTTTTGGTGGCTCCCTCAGAAGAAGGAAGAAAATGAAATGGTGTGTGTGTGTGTGTGTGTGTGTGACAGACAGACAGACAGACAGACTGCATGTGCATGTGTGTGCATGTGGGATACAGTATGGATTCTCCATATACCCTGTGCAAGCTTTTCTCCTGGAGCAATAAATGTAATACTGACTCTTCTACCCACAGTCCATAATGTTTTAAAAGTAATCCTTACTTTAGCCATTGCAGTTCTTTGTAAGCTTATATAATTTGTAATAAAACATTTGACTCTTCTAAATTCTTTCTTCCTTTTTGTTGCTGTGATTTATCTTGTATTGACCTTCTGGCTACACAATGATAAAAACGGGTGTTTTCTTTCTTGTATGTAGGAAATGTGATTCATTCATTGTCTTTAATAGACCTTCAGGCCACCTGATATCTGTACAATGTTTGACAGCTCAAAGAAGAAACTACAACTAAACAAATACAGATAGATAGACTGGAAAGTCTTATAAATCAGTTGACGATATCCTACCACTACTTTATATAAGACATTAGTAGGGCTGGATTTGAAATATCATGTGCAATTCAAGTCACTATTTTATCAGAAGGACAGTGCTGGAATTGGAAAGGTACAGTGGAGGGCAACCAAAATGATTCAGAATTTAGGGAATAAGAACTATGAAGATAGATGAGCCAAGTTTGGCCTATATGGATGAAAGGTGTGGTCCTAATGTGCAGTGTTGAGTGCTTCTATTAAGGAACCAGCATCTTGAAAGTCAGTAACTCAAGTGCCCTGATTTCTTATAGAGGTAATAACTATATGTACTGAAAAGAAATTAGCCCACATTGTTAGCACTCACAGGCTCTTGGGGGGGGGGGGGGGAGAGAGAGAATGGGAAATCATGTCAACCACATTATCTCAAATTTGGCCTAGGCAGATAGAATATATATATATATATATATATATATATATATATATATATGATTTAACCTTAAGCATCCTTTGAGTACAGAGTGAAAGAGAAGATCCTCCACTCGTTAATAGAAATGCCCTTCCCCCGTGTCCCGGCACGTGGGCAGGGGAGGCAGTTGCGGGTGGGGGGGAAGAGAGAGACGTGCCTTCTCCCCATTGGTGGGAGCTTGGTGGCACCAGATGCTGGGGTGGGGCGGATGAGCCTATATTAGGCCACCGCACCCATTTTCCCACCTTTTCGCAGCTGCGAGGAAGGAAAGATAGCTGTTACCTTAAGAGGCTTCCTCCTGAACAACCTCCTTGGCGGGCATTTCACAAATGATCTTTTGTTATCTCTTTCAGCCTGCTTAGATGCAGTTGAAGCTGCAGGTAGTTCTGCTTCCACCCAGGTAGCTACAGCGGCAGCTATCCAACCGCAGGCTATGGAAGGTCCCTAAGAACATCCCTCGGGTCAATGGCCAGCAGTTATGGTTCCGACAGCATCCAGGCTCAAAGCACACTGCCGTTGTATCAAGCACGTTTAGATGCGATGGAAGCTGCAGCTTCCCATCACCAGGGAACACTTTCATCAGACTTCCCTGCCGTGGCTGTTTCTTCTCAGTCATCCCTTCCTGAAGTGGCAGTATTTGCTCAGTCATCTCAAGGGCAAGGCTCCTCATCTCTGACAGCTATATGGCAGTCAGCAGTGATCACACACTGGAAGCGGAACCCCGGCATCAACATGCCTCCCATTCCCATCCGAGTTACAGGGTCAGTCATTAGGAACTGCAAGCCCGGTAACCTTGAACATGGTAAGTAGGGTCAGGGGTCCACTTCCTCTGCACATGAATGGGGGCCCATATGGACTATGGATTTGGTTCACATATTGTCTGGCTTTAATAGGCCTTTTGCTCCACTCCAAAGGGACCTACTGACGACCTAGGCACTAGGCCGAGCACATATTGTTGCATCTGGGGCTGATATAGCAGTCCAATGTCAAGGAATCTCCTGTCTATCCAGAGGTGTCTCAACAAGAACAGGCATTTGGTTTGTAATTGGCTGTGTCAGTGGCTTAGTAGTTTCCATCAGTGGCAGTCGCCTGCACATTGGTGGCGCTGCCGTGACGCAGCCGTGGCAATACCACTAACTGGTAGGCACTAACTGGTAGCCGTGGCGCAGCCGTGGCAATACCACTGACTGGTAGCCGTGGCAATACCACTAACTGGTAGGCACTAACTGGTAGCCGTGGCGCAGCCGTGGCAATACCACTAACTGGTAGCCGTGGCAATACCACTAACTGGTAGGCAGGAGCCATAAGCCAAGGCCAATGCTGACACTATCCTAATGGGAGCAACTTCCATTACTACAAACCGACTATCAGAAGAAAGATTTGGTAGGGAGAGCTTATTTATGGCTGCCTCTACAAGAGAGGTTTAAAGCTCTTTCAAGGCGCTTAAAATTTTTTACCTCTACAAGAACGGAGCGCAAATCGGGCGTAGAGGTGCGTTATCTCTCCGATTATGCACATTATCGAATGTGCATTAAACGAGTTTTATTTTGCTCCGGCCGTTAAAGCGCATTTTGACTATGTGAACAAGCGCTTATGCGCATTAACTACTTGTAAAGCGCATTTTGGTCACCCGTTAATGCGCTTCGCCGCTTGTCGCCGCCTCTTGTGCAGAGGTATTAGGCGTAAATGCGCTTCAGCGATTATGCGCATAATCGCCTAACCGGGCGCAAAAGCGAATCCTTGTAGAGGGGACCTATGTCTTCATCCCTCTGTTTGGAACCAGAGACTGGGACAGGAAGATGAAGAACTCCAGAAAGTTATGAGCAAACAGGCATTTGTATACTTGTATGTAAGGGGTTTCTGAAATAGAAATTTATAGAACACTGAGGGATCTTGTCTAAATATGTAGATATCATACCAGGCTTATATGGAATTTGTGGGAGGGGCCTGTTTGGTGCTTTATTTAACAGTGGCCTTTGTGACCCTTCCACTTATGGAAACATTGGAAAATAGGAGTGGTGGTGGCAGCTTGCAACTCTGGCCAGGCCTGGATTTGGGGATAGATCCAACAGTGGCCATACCCTTTCTCAACAGACCCAGCCTGGGCTACTAGGCTGAGTGCGGGTCTGGGTGGATTTAGGATCAACTACTGGAGGGGTGGGTAGCTCATGATCCCTGTACCAGAGCCCAGTGCTCATAATGTCATGGACCATTTTGCATGGGTCAACATGTTTCTCCAATTGCTAATGAACCGGGATGATAGGGTCCCGGCCAAGACTGATTAAGTTGCTGCAATATCAGAGTTAGGTTACAATTCCAACCCACCCACCCCTCCAGTAGAGACCCACCCCAATTAAGAATCTGCTCCTTCAGGGGACACTGAGGTGGTACCCTCTGCAGGAGGAAGTTTAATTTTGAGCTAGGTTCTAGGGACAGGCTTTTGAATCCCATTCCAAGAGTAGCACGTTGTACAATTCATAATACCTAGACATCAGTAGGGGCAGGGAACAGTAAGTCTATGCAAAGGACTAATAGCTGGCTTGCAATTGGGAATATCAAAAGACTTTACATGCTTAGAATTTTCATGTTTCAATGGCTATACAAGCCATTTTGTCCATCAATATACTATTCTTCCACTACCCTTTATAGAGGGCGGTTATGCGAGCCTTTCATGGCCTCTTGCACAGTATAAGTTAAAGCTATACATATTCTAGGGATAACACCATTGCTATCACCTCATCACAAACCCAGATGCCAAAGTTTAGGTTTTGGCTCTTGGGGCCTTTTGAGCCAGTCTAGTAGCACTATCTGAGTCCGGCAATCTAAGGACAGTGCAGGCCCGGATGCTTTTATAGCACTAACACCAAAGCTTCTAATGTTACGGTAGGTAGGGAATTTTCTATCTTGGGGTCCACCAAGTAACTGCAGTTGTGTGGCACATACATTATCTTATACATGGTATCTATTCCTGGTGGAAGGGACTGTAAGCAATGAGCATTTCAGTCTGACTGTACTTCTGGCCCTCAGGTCCAATAACGGCTGTAGAGTATAACAATGTGGACCCAGGGTTACATGCACCCTGCACGGTTGTGCATGAGATTCACCCATTCGGATAGACTAAGCATCCTTAGCAGGATTACTGACAGGCTATAAGGAACCTGGCCAGTGGGATGACATTTTGAATCATACCTATTTTGTTCAATGCTGCTGCCCTCGCTGCCTTTTAGGACATGCAGAACTCTGAACTGGGCATCAGTTCAGGAGGGTAAGCCAGGCTGAATCCTTAAGAACAGGATATTTCATTCTCTTTCATTTAGGGATATTCTGATTAACGGCAAAGACAGACTAGAGGGGCCTTGGTATGTGTCTCTGCGCAGTGCCTGAACTGTTCCCAGTGAAGGCAATGGAGGCATTTCCAGCAATGAGGAAAACAGAGTGAGGAACTCCATTCTGTCATTAGTGATGGGGCCTCTGTAATAACATACCTGTTCTGGGACATGAAAACTGGCTGGTATGTGCTTTTCTGGTGTACCAGTACTTCAGTACACATTATTTCTGTACCAGGGTCACTTCTTTGGTGGCCAGCTGGGCTTTGCAGTTCATGATGAACGTGCTGAGGGCAGATGGAGTCTGAGGCATTCCATCATTCACGGGTCTGTCCATTTCAGGTGAGTTGGAACGCAGTTAAGTTTCCAGTTCTGGTTTTCACGCTTATCTTCTTCTTTAGATCACTGGAATTGTGGAAACCAGTGCAGGTGCTCACCTGAGTGTGGCATGGTTTCCCATGCTGGTTGGAGGGCTGCCCAGCCGGGCTGCAGAATTACAGACATGCGGCATGTTGTGAGAGTGCCTCCTGCCATCATATTCCAGCATGATCTGGTGCGTTGCCCCCCGCCGGTGGGGGAATGATTTGGTTCTGCATCGCCATTTGGCGATATGGTGGTCCTGCCTGATTCCCAGAATGGTCTGGATGGATGGATGGAATAGAGATGGGTGATACTGTGGCCCTGATGAGCTATAGTCCAACATGATTCCCAGAATGGTCTGGATGAATTGTTGGGACCTGCGGGCCCTGGATCAGGCCCGCAAGACAGAATTGAAATCTCCGCTAGCCTGTTTAGGCACAGGGACGGATTCATTATGTACCAGGACAATACGCAGACAAGGGAAGAGTTGTACAGACAGGACAGGGTCCATTTATCTGATGTGGGCAATGATATTTTCCTGTCGGATCTGTAAACGGGCCTGCAAGAAGTTTTTCTGCGCAGGTGGCGGGAGGAGAGACAAAGCAATAGGCTTGTCCCTCTCCCATGGCGTAGGGGCTGGCATGATTAGGAAAGGGATGGTGAGCATTCTGTGGCATCGTTCAGGTGACAGGTCATGTCTGAGGCCTTCCACTAAGGGTCGTGCGGCCCCAGTGGGGGGATAGGGCTGACCTGTGAGGCCAACTCAACACACTTCACCTGGTGTTGGGCGGCCCAGGGGGGGAGTTACACGAGAAGGCCTACCCTCCCCAAAAGAGGTATGGCCTGGGGGTGGCGATCGCAAGACGCCACTCAACAGGCATAGAATGTTTTTGCCCTATACCACCCCTGCCACAGTTGCTGGGGTAGAATAGGGCCCGCCCATTCTCCCTTTGCAGATCATTAATAAATGTGGCCCATAATTTACACCATATATATGCGTGTCTCGTCTCTTCATTTCCCTCCTCATCCCCCCCCAATTGGGGGGAACCATACCCATGTCAAAACAAACACCACATCGATTTTATTTTTATTTTCTTGAAAAGTTGAGGGAGTAACATATGTCTCCATCCATGAGAAGGCCAATAAATGGAGCCAGCAAAGCATTTGAAACTAATGACCTTGGGCATTCAAGTCCAGGCACATGCAAGGATGAGGGGGCTGCATTCTTCACCCATTTCTAGTAAGTGTTATATGTACTTTTAAGTATTGGCAATGATGGCACGGAAGGCTTAGAGCAGCAGCTGCTTTACACCAACCCCTAACATTAAGAAAACAGTGAATGCTCATCGCAATGAGTGGGAAAAGACCAGGAACCCAATCAACTATTTCTTTGTATATACAAGAAAGAGCTTTTTCCCTACTGGGAAGAAGGGACAAGACTTGGAGATGAAACTGGTGGCCAGATGAAGAACCCCCTGCAGGCGGTTTCCAACCTATGAGCTGGAGGTTACCCGGGCATGCAATACATCATACTGATGTTTGGGAGAAGAGCACACTGATAATAAGTGCTCCAGATACAAACCAAAAGAGGCAAACATGTACCCACACCATGATAATAGGATTCTACCAGAAGTTTGCCATAAAGCCAAGTTCTCAGGCCCATTATATGGTTGGAATGAAAGGGCTCTGAGAAGTGCCTAGATGGAAAATTCCATAGGTGAGCTATGAAAAACATACGTAGGTTTAGCAATCTGGAAGGAGACAGGGACATAACTATAACTATAGCAACAATAATATTAAAAATAAGACACTGATCATGAGAGAAGACTTAAAGCAAGAGCATGAATTCCTCAACTGTTTGAATAAAACCATCTGTTAAATTCTGTGAAGCATCCATAAAACCATTTGCTACTTAAAGAGTAAATAATATTTAGATGGCACAAGCAACTGTTATCATTTTTGCCAATATGGCTGGCAATTGCATCCCTAAAGAAAAATGAGGGCCTGTGTTGGAGTTTATACACTAGGGCATGAATTAGCCCGCTTTGAAATAAGCATTTGATTGAGTCTTTTAGTTTCCAAATTTTGTTGCCAGCTTTCTGCATTATAGTTTCCCAATCACTTTTTCTCAAATATCACTTTTTTCTCTCAAATTTGAGTGCAAACTAGAAAATATTGGATGCAATCATAACAAAAATTCAGCATTTGACATGCATTCTGCTCACACCTTGTCCTTGTGGAGTATAGTTATTTGTCTCTGTCCTCTAAGGAAGAGCATGGTATGATGAGGAAAATCTGGTGTAATAAAGAAGGATGATGTACAAACCCCACAGAAAGAATACCTCTTTATTCCCTAAATGAAATGTATTTGGATGTGTTAAATAACTAACTTTATATACTTCAAGTAAACCATTACAGGGGAGGGGGAAGGCAAGCACACAGGCTTTTGTGTTCACCAAACTGAAAATAGTACAAATACTGTAAACCTTCTCATGTGAATTATTGATAAAGGATTAAAACTGTTAAAAGCGTTTGTTTATTTTTGCAGACAACCAAGGGCATTTTGTCTAATAGTCTTCCCATTGGATAAACAGGGTCCCTTAAATCCAAATTTCAGAATCTCTTCATTATGAGAAGAAACCAGGAAAAAAAGCATCTATTACAATACCACCTGAAAACAGATATCGTATTTGGCTGATATTACCCACGCAAAATATTTCCTCAGCCATGGATGCAAACCTGTTTAGCAGAATTTTTAAAGGGGTTGGTTGGGGAGCTAGTCTGTAAAAAGAGAAGAGCAGAGACACCATTTCAGCTCACATAGATTACCATTTTTCATGGATATTCCATTGGAGATGCACTGAAACAAAGCCATTTCATCCAGGAATTCCTTTTGCTGAGACACCACAATGTACTCCAGTACTATGGGATCCAGAGAGGGACCTTTCAGTAATGATCTCAGCCATCTTACAGTTGAATGGATCTTTACCCTCCTGTAAGGGGGCATTGACCACTCTCCTCATCCACTTGACCAAGCTTCTCTTGGCTGCCTTAATCATACTACCAAAGATCTGTCCACACCCTCAGGCTGTACAAATAGAAACAGATCCTACACAGTCGGAGAAGCAGATGTCAGGGGTAAAATAAAAGAAACTTCTACAACTATGCTATCCAAGTCAGAGCACATGTGAGTTACTTTACCCACAAAGGCCATGTCTACACCAGCCATTTATCACAGAGTCTGTATGACGCCCAGGGATCCCGGGATCAACCAGGGATGACCTAGGGACAACCCCAAGATAACAGAAACCAGGGATATCCCCTTTTTTCGTGGTCCCGGGACCATCCTGAGGACCGTGACTGGTGTGCCACACGCTCCTGGGGCCTGAAACAGGTTTGGGGGGTAGCAATTTCACCATCCTCAGGATGGGGGGGTTCTACTTACTTTTTCACTGCACGTGGCCCTCTTCTTTTTTTAAAAAAAGGTCGTGATGTCCCTCTTTCCTTCTCAGATGTCACACTTTTATCTAGACGCTGGGGGAGGATCGCAGAAGCAGGTAAGTGCGCGATCCTTCCCCTCCCTCCCTCTACACCCTTAGGTGAAGATGAGCCCAAAGTGTAATAGACCTCTTCACCACTCAGAATGGATGTGAGTTACTTTATCCACAAAGGGTAATAGACCTCTTCACCACTCAGAATAGCTCTGTTAGATGACTATGTGGATGCAATCATAAAAATAAGTGTGATTTCTTTCCCACCTTCATCAGCACTGTATACGTCTTACTATGCGCTCTATCCTGTATTTTGCCAAATAAGACTGATTTTCTCTCCTTCATTGCTCTAGACATCAACCATGGCACCAGATTGGGTAAAGCTGCCCTAACCGCTATACCACGCTAGTTAACATTGTTTCGGATAAACAACAAATATGCTTATAGCACCTTGAAGACTAACAGGTTTATTATAACATAAGGTTTAATGGACCTCAACCAAAATTCCAGAAAACAACTTGACCTGCCTTACAGCAACATTCCAATTAGCAAATTGCTGTATACCCCAAATCAGATCATTATCAGGTTCCACTTCAACTAACTTGTCCGTTTTTAAAATAATAATAATAATAATAATAATAATAATAATAATAATATAATAAACCAGTTTTACAGAAGGAGAAACAGGGCCTGCAAATAAGGCCTCACCAAGTCCTAAAAGAAAGGGCTAATTTTGTAGCACCTTTTCCTTACAAAGCTACCCGACTAAATGGAGCAAAGTGAGCCCATCCCCAGGGGCATCCTCTCGTCTGCAGTGCAGATAGCTTGCAGCTAACATGCAAGTAGGACAGAAGCTAAACTTGAAGATACTCATCCACACACACTACCCACTCAAAGTCAAAGAAAAATGTATATTTGGCATGCAAAAACTGACTTCTCTGAATTGACTGCTCAAATGTTTTTGGTTCTGAATATGAGGGTGACACCGCAACTCTGATATTAGCACTGTGGCTGCAGGAAATCACTGGAAAATGATAGCTAAAAATACGACAATGACGCTAATATGTATGCATGGAAACAAAATAACCTTAAGTACTTACATTTCAAATACTACCCAAAAGTCATACGCTTCGGTTGCAGTGCACTATTTTTTTATCACTGTTTTAACTGTCCATGCTAGTGAACATAAGACATGAAGTGGTAGTGTTGCTGTCTTGTTGTTGTTGTTGTTTTAAAAAAAGCTCTACTTGTCCCCAACATAAACAATAACTTCTATCCCCAGCTGCATCGCCTAAGCATTTTTTTAAAAGGGAAATTATATAAAAAATAAAACTAAAAAAACCTGACACAAAATGTATGCAGAATTTCTTTTCCAATGAAGATCTAATAAAGCTCTTAAGTCTGGATATGTTAAAAATTGCCCTTTTCACAGCTGATAAAATACAAATTAATCCTTAGAGGATTTAATATGTGCCTATTTATTACTTTCAAGTAGGAAAGTACTGCCGCAATTAATATAGCCTGTTCTACCGTATATGTTGTTCTCCGATTCTCTCTTTTGAAACAAAAAAACCTGTTAGCACTATTCCTTTCCATGCATGGTGGTACAAATCCAGAGATTCTCATTCACATCAGTGATCTGCCTGCACACTGATTACTGCAAGGATGTTTCCCAGTGGTCAGCTTTCTCTTGATCCCTCTTGGAAAGCAAGGGGGGGAAATTCAACCCCTTGTCCCAGGCCTCTAGTGATCATTCTTTGCGGGTGAAAGAGGGGGGAAATAACGAGTCGAGACAACTGAATATTAGGGATGTGCACTGGATCGGACCCGATCCACGATCCGAGTCCGGTCCAGTGGGAAATCGGATAAATTATCCGATTTCCGATCCCGCAGCTGGATCGGCCGATCCAATCCGAACCGGTCCGAAAAAGCTCCGAACCGGTTCGGCGGATCGGCGGATCGGCGGGCGCCCACTGGCGCCCACCGCCGCTTCCATTGGCGGGCGCCAGCGGGCGCCCGCCGATGAAAGTGGACAGCGGGGGGGGGGAGGAGGGGGGCACTTACCTTCTCGGCCCGGTGGCTCCCGTCCGGCGCCGGCGCCTACTACTACTAGCAGGCTCCGCGGCCTGCTCTAGGGTGGCGCGCCGGGTGATGTCATCACCCGGCGCGCTACTCTAGAGCAGGCCGCGGAGCCTGCTGGTAGTAGTAGGCGCCGGCGCCGGACGGGAGCCACCGGGCCGGGAAGGTAAGGAGGGGGTGCGTGGAGGGGAGGAGGGGGCGCGCGGAGGGGGGAGGGGGGCCCTTACCTTTCCGGCCCGGCGGCTCCCGTCCGGCGCCGGCGCCTACTATTCCCAGCAGGCTCCGCGGCCTGCTCTAGGATGGCGCGCCGGGTGATGTCATCACCCGGCGCACTACTCTAGAGCAGGCCGCAGAGCCTGCTGGAAGTAGTAGGCGCCGGCGCCGGACGGGAGCCGCCGGGCCGGAAAGGTAAGGAGGGGGTGCGCGGAGGGGGGAGGGGGGCCCTTACCTGCCCGGCCCGGCGGCTCCCGTCCGGCGCCGGCGCCTACTACTACCAGCAGGCTCCGCGGCCTGCTCCAGGGTGGCGCGCCGGGTGATGTCATCACCCGGCGCGCTACTCGAGAGTAGGCCGCGGAGCCCGCTGGTAGTAGCCGCCGGCGCCGGACGTGCCGAGAAGGTAAGTGGCGGGGAAGGGGGCTTACCCCCCCCCCGGAGCCGTCCGCTTCTATCCGCTGGCGCCCGCGGGCGCCAGCGGATGGAAGCAGGCGGCCCCAGGGGGGGTAGGGAGCGCGGGGGAGGGGGTTTACCTGCCGGGGCCGTCCACAGCGGATGGCCCCGGGGGGGGGGAGGGAGTTAGGCCCCCCCTTACCCACCCGCCGCCATTTTTTCCTCATAGACTTGCATTGCAATGCAAGTCTATGGGGAAAAAAATGGCGGCCGATCCAAAAATTTCCGATTTTTGGATCGGGATCGGACTCGATCCGGTCCGGGGGGCCTCCGATTTTGTCCGAACCGGTCCGGGACAAAATTGGAGGTCCCGATCCGGGTCCCGATCCGATCCGGGGGGTCCGTGCACACCCCTACTGAATATGGTATAACATTCGGGCCACACTTATTAAAGATCTGCAAGGGGAAACTGGGTGGGCCTTAATCTATGCCAGTCAATAGCTAGGCGTTACATTGGGCAAAGCATTCTATGTCTGGATAGTGGCATCAGATGATCACCACACCCAGGCCATACCCCTTTTGGGGAGGGTAGACCAACCCATGCCGCTCACCCCCCAGGCCACACAACACCAGATGGAGTGACGAGAGTCGGCCTAACAGGTAACCCTTATCCCACCACTGGGGCCACACAACCCTCAGCAGAAAGCCTCAGGCATCACCTGTCACCAAACAACAGTGCCACAGAATGATCACCATCATCATCCCTTTGTTTAGCAGGGTACAGAAATCTTGAATGTTGCTTACCTGGATGCATCACCTACTTGTGCTCACAGCACTAAACCCAGAAGGGCAAAACTTATTGTACAGAGCTAACATTTTTCTTAAAATGAGTAAGCCTTGCTGTAACAGCCCACTTAACCAGCTCAAACAAACAAACAAACAAAACAGGCTTAAATCAACTCAAAGGCTTGGCCAAAAAACAAAATATTAAGAGGACACGACAAAGAGAGGGGGCTAACAAGACCTCTTGAAGGATGAAATTCCACAATCTGGGCACCACAACTGATAAGGCCCTATCCTATGCTCCAGTCAGCCAAGCTTCTGAAGGCAATAAGACACAGTGCAAGCCTCAGATGAAGAATGAAGTGGAAGGACAGGTTCATATGGGAGAAGGTGTCCCTTCAAATATCCTGGTCCCATATAATTTAGGCCATTATAGACCGTAGTCAGCACTTTGAATTATTCCCAGAAACTAATTGGAAGCCAGTAACTTACCTGCTATTGAGGCAATGCCATTGGACAGTCAAAATGCCTTCATTTCTCTGTGTTTCTAACATTAAGGGGTTTCTTTTTACATGGGAAGTTTAAATCAGCTTTGTTTTAAATTGGCTCTCTACACCTACATTGGCGACAGTATATATTCAATTTCTCACCCAAGTTCACTGTGACATTAACAGTACTGGAAAGTGACCCACAAGGCATAAAATAGGTTTTAGTTCAAAACTGCCTTTTAATGGGAACTCTGATCCTATGCGCACTTACCAAAAAGTAAGTCTTCTTGAACTCAATTAGATTTATTTATGAGGAAACAGGCTTAGAATTGCACTTCACAATGATTACTCCATTAGAAGAATGGACTGAAGTTTCCTATTGGTGTCCCTGATCAGCTGGTTAACCAATATTTTAAAACAACTAACTATTTTTTAATGTAATGATATTTGAACTAATAGATGGATGGGTCCATCTTAGACAGGGTGGCTATATGTCCTACTAACAACTAACTATTTTTTAATGTAATGATATTTGAACTAATAGATGGATGGGTCCATCTTAGACAGGGTGGCTATATGTCCTACTTTACATAAGAGTCCTCTATTTAAAGGATTGTCAGAGGACAGTCTTTTCTTTGAAGGTGTCCACTGTTTGACTGGCTGTCCAAGTCCTGGTTAAAGATGAAGAGCCATAAAAATTGCTCATCAACAGTTAGTATCTGGACATCCGACTGAGCAGACACAAAAATCACATCCTGGTCACAGTCTTCCCCATATGGTGAGATGCATCATAGTTCGATTTACAATATAGTAGTTGGTTCTAAATGTAGCATATGTACAATTTATGCAAATTGGTATCCTCTTTTGCCCCCGTTTTTGGTGATGTGTACATGGCCACCCTAGTCTTATAAGAGGAATTCTTTTTTCTCTCATACACAACAGACAGCTTCTTCACAAGAGTGAAATAAGGCACTCTCATGACTGGCCACTCACTGAAGATCGCGGGTCCTTTTGATGACATCATTAACCTCCTGCACGTCTCCCACACCATCCCCTGGTAATTCCATGTTTTTTTAAAAAAAACAACCATGGATATCCCGATTCTGCTGAAATATCTCAGGATTTCCTACCGCATGCAGGGAAAGTAGTGCTACAAAATGCCTACCAGACACTTTTATCCACACCTTTATTCAGGGCTTTGAGCACCAAGGGGAGGGAAGTTTTCCATTATAGACCACGTGGTTAACCCTCTCCACCAGTGTAATGCAGCCCGTTCCAATTGTGCAAGAGAAGCAGGAAGCAAAGCCCCAGTAAGGCAACACAATTTCCCCTTAATCTAAGGAAGAACAGTGAATGCCTTTTATGAGATAATGCCAGCTGTGAACAAGGGAGGTCTTTTTCTTCAGAATGATTGTTTTTACTGATATGCACATGTTTGCAAATTGAAAAGATTCATCAACCCATTAATCAATTAAACAGCATATGATTAATTTACTGCAATTACTTTAATCAAATGCTAGTCCTACTTTTAATACATTTTCTAGAAGAAACATGAGGAGTTTAAAAACTTTTTACGAACTTTTATATTTCCAGAAAATAACTGGTTTATATAATTTCTACCAGATTCTCCCCCAGCCCCAGTGCATGCAACATCCTATTCCATTTATTCGTACATATTTTAAACACTAAGTCTGTGGGTTCTAATATTTTCTCAGATGCTTGCTAAGTGTGCTTCAGACAACTTGGGAGGCAATACATTAAAAATTGTATTCTTAGAAATGGGGGGGGGGGCTTTTCAAATAAAATAACCCCCATTTTACTTACCTATTCTACTTCATGTATATTTATATTTTCCATTTACTTAGGATATATTTAGCTAGGACAGATTATAATTTTTCCACACTGGCTCTGTTTGAAGTGTGGATAAAAGTAGCTGGTGGCACAACATTTTTAGACAGTAACACACATTAATTGTTAATACCTTGGACTTATTGTTACACACACAAGCATACACGCACACACAAATATGCTTGCAGGTCGACATTTTTTCTTTCCTGTAATTATATATATATATATATATATTCAGTCAAACTCTGAGAAACAAAAAATGATTCCATTTTTTATCATTAAATAATGAACATACCAAATTACCATAAACCTTGTTCTTTAGGCAGACAGTAACGAGTGAGTCTTTAAAAAAAAAAAAAGCACCCTATTATTTTAAGGCTAGAATGTCTGTTTGATATTCTACCTTTGTTTCTTCATCAGCAATGCCTATATAATTTCCTGTAATGCCCATGGTTTATTTACAACTGGGACAGCCGTATTTACTTAGGGTAAAAGAACACTCAGTGGGAGTTAAGGATAGCCGCACTCCTGCAATAAGGGTATTACACTTCCTCTTCTGTCCCATTTCAGCCCATGGAGCTCTTTTGACAGACAGCATGAAAAAAAATCTGCATAAGGAAAAGTAACTGACAGCTGGGGTCAAACTCTCTCTGTTTAATGACACTGCCAGTTACACATTTTGAATTGTTTAAATATGAGTCTACAGCTTCAACAATCATCATCTCACTGGTTCCACTTTTCATACCCAACAGCCAGGAAACTGACACGTAATTACACACTTACTGATGGTATCGCCGGTGCCGATAATTAAAACTGCCACGGGAGGATTGCTATTGCTAGTCTACAGCTGGGATGTTGTCAAGAGGTAGAAACTCCAGCAGCTTTTAACACTATCTTCTTACAGGTGGACCACGGGCGCGGGTGTTGTAGTAATAGGAAGGCCTCAGCACATCATTCACAATGTCTCACACAAATGAAGAAAATCTATTAACAATCCAATAAGTGAAATACAAACACAATGACCTAAGGGTTAAACTGTCTGGGTGGACTTAGAACTCAGATCTATTATGCATTGTTCTTTTTCCCCCTCTCCCTCTGTATGTATTTACAGAAAAGACCGTGGTACAAAAGAATCTTAGCAGAGCAATGCTAAACTATTTTCTGATGAAGAGCCAGACCTCCACAATATGGGGAGGGGAAAGTGAAATGCAGGGAAAACAGTTGTGAGGAAGCATTAAGGAGCAACAAATATTGATATTTAGGCAATGGAAGTTGTTTCCATCAGAAGAAAGTGCAAGTTTCATATCTGATTTGGAAGAGATATTTCCCATGACTTAGTGTAGTTGCCTTACATTTGGCCACGGCGGCCCTTTGGATGATAGATACAGCCTGAAAAAGTTACATGCTACATTGACTGATACATAGGCCTACGAGACAAGAATCCTCAGTCCAGGCCTTCATGCTTGCATGTACTGCCTATGGTCATGGAACAAGAATACAGCTTGCGACATGTACGAATTCTAATCTTGCTCATACTTGCTACCAAGTAATGAGTGCTTCTGGGGATTTCAAGCTTGTATCCTCAAGATACAATCCTGAATTGACCATTCAGCCTTTTCTATTTTCAGTGGTTTAGGGAGAGGGCCCTCCTGAAGATCAGAATGGGGGAAATGGGCTGATCACCTGTGAATTGTAGAGAAAGAGGACATGCATCACCAAGATGGAGAACAGCAGAGAATAGCCATGTGCATGAACATTTCTGTATGCTAATATTTTATATATAGCTGCAAATTTAGAAATAATTATTAAACTTTTAAAAAGAGGTACTGTAAATATCTCCATAATGTGGAAGACTCTGACCAGGTGACCTGTGTGCCTTGCTCAGGGCGGATCTACACACGAGGTTTTTGACGTTTTATAAGGGTTATGAAAACTCTTTGGGCCACATGACACACTCCCTATAACGTTGTATATCTGAGGTTTTTTAAAACTCACTTCAGTTATATACAACGGTTTCACTTTTAATAAATCATTTTAAGTAAAAGAATGTGTCCTTCCTTACCGTTTCTGATTCATGGGGGCAGTGCTTCCTTTACTGGTGCCCAAATGCTTAGCAGTTGATTGGTGGGGAAGAAAGAGGAAGTGAACCAGTGAACTACAACACCCACAATTCTTAGCCCTATACTCGCTAGGGAATGACAGAGGAACTAAGAAGGAAGTGTGTAACTGAACTACAACCCCCACAATGCCTTGCCCTAAACTCATTGAAAAACGAAAGAGAAAGAGACAGGGCAGAACAGCGTGTGACCGCACACACTGCTTTAAAGACAGAAGACTGTTCTCCTGTAACGTGAGTACTCAGTAATGTGGCCTAAGACGTTTTAGAACGCACCTATTTGGAATGTTTTAAAATACAATTTAAAACGTTCCAAAGGACTGTGTGGATTCCCCCTCAGTCTGCTGTCCAGGTGCTGTGATGGGTAACTTCAAGGCCCAGCTCTTACCATGGATACTTCGTTATCTTTAAAGAGGATACTGATCCTAAGGTTTAGAATGACTGGAAATCTTACATTCCTGATGACTGGGAATAGATGGTAAGGAAAGAAATAATTTATTGGTTCCAACTACTTCACACGTCCAGATCTGGATCTTGCCAGCGGCAGGATAGCATGAAGAGATCATTGGCCTGACGCAGTATTATTTATTTGTATGATTCACAACCTCTTTTCAGGTTTAGCACTGAAAATCACTTTGCGCCATAAAAATGTCATGGTGATCAACATTCAAAAAGGTATGACTGTGCATTCATAGGTAAATGGCAGAAAGACCAAGGATAATGGAAGAAAACAAAGCACATGAATCCTATAAGACATATGGGAAAGTAGCTATTAGTACAAGTGTTAGGGTTTTCCAGATGTTTTTAGTGCAATATCCGGCCATGATTTTCTACAAAGCTAGACATGCACATTTTGGCTCTACATGTTCAGAAACAAAGTTAGCATGTAATTGGCACCAGGCTCAACTGTCATGCTCTGAGGCTTAATTTGTCATGCCCTTGTAGTTAGTGTGCAGAGTTTCCAAAATGTAAATCATCTGCCATCACTTTACACACTCTAAATGGCACGTGCTGCATTGGGTTCCTCAACAGAATTTAGGTAGTTCAAAATATGACCTATGCATTACTGTTAATTCTGGGATGGAAAGCCCAATGCATATAAAATAAGGCATGCATATGGGGCAAATTATGTTCAGCTTCAGCTGGTTGTGTCTAAAGCCCCTCTGAGCAGAACTTGCCAGTCAAGCAGAATTCTGGATAATCATTTTCAAACCCCTTCCTGATCAAGACCAAACTATATTTTGTTTAAATAGAAACCTATGAAAAAGAAAAAACAAATAACAAATATTTGAAAATTATTCAGAATTTGTAACAGCCAGTTTATTTTGGTTGCAATCCTATCATCCCCACATGCTACACTCAATCCTACAAACTCCTACACACAGGGAAAACATACACTAGCTCTGGACCCTCCCCCAGTTAGTGTCAATGGGAGGGAAAACATTAAAAAAAACTCAAAAAGGTCAAGAAAACCAAAAACTCTGCTCCTCTCTCCCTTCTACCTTACTAACATGATCCCAGCCAGGTTTGGAAGAAGGCATTGCTCCACCTTCAGATATCCCCACCTTACCAGTAAGATCGCTCTGCATACTAGCTAATTTGGTTGGGGAAATAACATAATCACTGGAGGCTGGTGTCTCCGATGTCAGTGGGGTGGTGAATCCACTGTGGGGCCAGATCTACACCAAGCAGGATATAGCGGTATGAAAGCAGTATATAAAAGTCACACTACCACTTTATAGCAGTATTGAAATGCACTGACAAATGTTGGGGGCCATTGACACATACCATATAACGCTATATCCTGCTTGGTGTAGATCTGGCCTAGGTTTCCGTCAGACCAATCAGAATTCTAAAGGAGCTATCTAAGGTGCAAAGGACAGCTCCTTTAGAGTTCTGACTGGTTCTGACTGAAACCCAGAGCTGATTCACTGCCCCACTGACGTCGGAACCACCAGCCTCCACTGAACATAATCTATTTTTCAATGCAGTTTCAATGCAGAATTATACATTTTAGATCACTGTGAGGCTATATGATTGAATTATTTTTTTAAATGCGCCCTTAATAGCTATAGTATTTCAGACAGTAAAACGGAGAAAGCAAACGTTAGGAAACTGTCAGAAAAAGCAAGCTTGTCATCTTGAGAACTTATAAATGAAGGCTTTGAGTCAAAATGAATAACTTTTTTTTTCAAAACAAAACAAAACCCTGAACTTTTACAATACCCAGCTTTGTATGTTTAATTTGTAGGGCTTTTGAATTATTAAGAAGCAAAGATTTTACAATAGAATATTCTGAACAACTATTTAAAACATCATTTTACTGCCCCTAAAATTCAGTGTTAAGCTTTTATTGATTTTTGACATTGTACTTTATCGACAACATTGTATTTTATTATGGAAGTTTGTTTTCATTGAGTTCTGCTTGGTAATGCCAGTTCTAAATTATGAACTGTATAAAGAGAATAATTAGAGATAAATATTCCCTCCACCCCCGCCTTCTCCCTCTCTAAACACAAGAATGTAGGGCCATTGATTGAAATGCATTGCCAGCAGTTCAGAACAAGCAACAGGATACATTCCTTTAGGCAAAGTTATTACTGACTTAAGGTATTTATTGCCAAAAGAAATGATGCCTTTAGTAGTAGCAGCATGGCACCTTCAACAACTAGCTTCAAAACTCTTTTGAAAGATTTAGGCAAATCTCTCTTTCAATAGCTATTAATCACGATAGCCTGAAACAGAATTTCCCTGTGCAGAGGACGTACAACCTTGATGACTAGATGCTTGGGATAAATGATAGGAGATGCCTATTTCTATTAAGCTCTGTCTGTAAACTTATGGGGCATCAGACTGGCCACTGATGGAAACAGAGTGCCAGACTAGATGGACCATTGTTCTATCCAATAATTACTTTCACCTTCTATCCCTGGAAACTGAAATGCAAAGATCAAGCTAAACTGATGATTTGGGGGGGGGGGGGGACATGACACATAAGGCCATTTTCCAAGGCCTACCTAAAGCATTATTTTTAACAGCTATGATATATGTTAGAATATTTTTTAAAAAAAACCCTCGCTACACATTAGCCCCATTCAGAAGTGATTCCCCCATGTGTTCATTGAACGCATGGAAGGAGCAGGACTGCACACCATTCCCACCAATATCCCTCTCCCTACTAGCTTCATCGCCAACCTTTACATGTTGAGCAGGAAGGGAGATTTTGGAAGTTTGAATGCACTTAGAATCCTGCTCGTGATCAGGAACCCTGTGCAATCACAGTTCCTGATTGTGGGAAGGGTTCTAAGCATATTCCACTAAATTCCCCTTCAGGTCTTCCCACAACACTGGAAGGCCAGAGGTAAAGCTGGTGGGGATGAGGATATTGGGCTAAGGCAGCATGCAGCATCCCACTCCCCCTGTAAACATTCTTGGAGTGTGTGCGGGGATAACAGCTGAAGGAAACCATAAAGAAGTTGAGTTCTAGCCTTTCTCTCTTTGTTGGTTTTCTTCTGTGGAAGTTCATTTACCTGGGGAGCATTAAAGCATGTGTAACCCCCACACACCATCTGCATTCTGAAGTCATAGCATTTTCTAAACTTATAATCAGCTTCAAGATATATTTGTGACTATTGAAAACTGGTAAATGGTGGTGCCTTCAGTATACCTACTCAGTGCTAGATTGGAAGGCATAGGGAACCCATACTGATTTATGAGTTGGGATTCTCTACTATTCTAAGCCATATATCATCCTGGCAGCCATGGAGCAAGGGCAACCTCCCCTTGTTCTAGTACAAATCCCATATTGCAATACAGAATCCATGGCTTTTCCTACTGGGCACTACACCAATATTTTAAACAATGAGAAGTATGTCAGAGCTCTGCTGCCAAGTGACAACAGGACTGGCCTTCATCTTCTGATGTAAAGAGGTTCATCCTAGTGGACAAGATAGATCCTCTTTTCGTACAGATTTGCTTTGATCAGATAATATGAAATTACTCTAGGGACCCAGTCCTCCAGCAACCCTACCTTGTGGCATACTTTGTACAAGTAATTGACAAAATGGCTACCACTGTATATTGGAAATTGTTTCCGCTTTCCGAAACAGCCTTATATAATAGTTAATCCAGCCCTACACCTGTTGCTTATCTGTATTCAGTCACAATAAATGTCCCATGTTCCAATTTTTATGTGCAGGGAATAGTCATTGAGCATTTGTTACCAATATAGGAAATGCCACTTTTTCCTATCTAGTTGAACTGAATGACAATGAAACTACAAGGATAATAGAGCATCTTGAGCCAGCACAATGCAAGCAGGTGCTGGATAAACTTCCTTCCATAGTTGTGCCAAGGCATCTCAATTCCAACTGGCATTGCTCCTGCTACTCCAGTGCTGGCCCATGTTTGATTAGAAACTGGTGTCCATGCCAAGGTACGTAGTGGTACGCATGATACAAACAAATGGTGGCTAGCATGGGATTACCAAATCAATTTTCACTTGTGAATTCAGCCGCTATTTGAACTTTGGCCTCTGGAGGTGACAGATCTCTGAAGTATCACAGTGTGCTACCTCAACTCTGCCATCTTTTGATAATGATATTGTGCATGTCACATAAACCTTTGGCGTTCAAAGTGAAGGGAGAGATTCACAGCCAAGACGGGACTGGAAGCCAGTTTGACTGGAAATGCAGCTTTATGTTTAGGCAAGCACAACCACCACTGGTGACATGTTCACAACCTTTCATAAATTTATTCCACCTGCTTCAGCTTCCAGCATATTAATGTAGGTGGAGAGGCCCTTGTAAGCTTTCTCCTGCAACTTTTCGTGGACGAAATACGGGCATCCATTTTGCCTGGGAAGAGATCTCAGAGGGGCAATATTTAGAACCTAAAATATTGTCATGAATCGAATTCCTGTGTGCAAATATGTACACTAATTTAAATTAGTTTGTTCAAAAATTCCCGGCTACATTTGCTTCTGTAAACTACAAGTGCAACTAACAATATACCTTACTTTATATATTATAATATATATTTCTAAATTTACTGCTGACTATTCCTGGTCACTTGCGCGATGTTTTAAGCACTGCATGCTCTACAGCCTCTGGTCATTTCAGCTTGAGTGAAGTTCTTCATTCAAATTAATAGTGTAGCGGTAGTATTTGGTGGCATTGTCCCACTGTATATAAGGAACAGCTAGTTAAATATTCCAAAATAATTTCCTTGTGCGCAGGATTATTGTATTTCCTAACATGCTTTAGCTCAAAGTTTTATGTTCAATGTGGCAAGAGTTCCATTACTTCATTCCATTCCTTCAGGGAAAATTTCAAGAATTATGAGCCCCAATCCAAAGAAAATTATTCATGGATCTGTCCCAATGGAATGAGTAGAACATACATTGCTCAATCAAACCTAAGTTCAAGTAACTTTCTCTGGAATGGGGCTTCTGTGCGCCAAATAATACAAAATAAAGAAAGATAAAGTAATGGTGGATAACTTAAGAAGATAAGAAATGTCCTCTTATGAAATCAAACTTCTGTCTTTTATTTATTTATTACATTTCTATACCGCTCAATAGTTGAAGGCCTCTGGGTGGTTCACAACAATTGTCTAGAGTAGCATTGTTTCCAGTAGTAGACAGTCCAATGGTTCTGGGAACTGCATTGGCAGGGCACGAAGGCCACAATCTTCTACTGTTGTCAGCCCATAGCATCTTATATTCAGAGTTATACTGCCTTTGAACATGGAGATTTCATTTAACTAGCATGATTAAAAACTGTTGATAGATCCATTCTCCATTGGCAGTATCCAACACAGCTGCTGCCTTTATGCCATTGTGGTAGCACTAGCATAGCTGATCTCTAGTGCAATGCCAATAGCATATGCTGGCACTATGACTTTCTGCTATATCAATGGCATAAATGGCATAAGCGGAGCAGCAATGTTGGATGTTCCCCCATACATTCATCTAATTCCCTTTGAAAGCTACTGAAGATTTAAGCTTGGCTGCTATTCATTGAGCAAGATGATTATCAAACAAATTGCTTTAGGAGGAAATAGCTGAGAAGATGTTAATTAAGAACAAAAGAAGATCGCTGCTGGATCAGACCAAAGGCCACCTAGTCCTGCATCTTGTTTCCCAAGTGGACACCACCCTGTCTCACAGTTATACCAGCTACAGGCCTATAAAGGCATGCTGCACTGATGCTGGAGGAAGTATATATAGCCATCATGACTAGTAGCCAATGATAGCTTTTTCCTTCATGAAGTTGTCTGATCCCCATTTAAAGCCAACTTTAGGGTGACCATCACCACATCCTGTAGAAGTGAATTCGTAGCTTAGTTGTGAGCTGTGTGAAGAAGTACTTCCTTTTGGCTGTTCTGAATCTCCCACCATTGAGCTTAACGTTCACCAAATGCAGGGACCCTGTATTCTAGTATTATGAGAGAGGGTGTCCATTTCCTCCACACCGTGCGTAGTTTTACACACCTTTATCATGTGCCCCTTTATTTACCTTCTTTCTAAACTAAATAGGCCCAAACGACATAAGCTTCCCTCATGGGGGATATGCCCCAGCCTCTGCAGTTCATTAAGGTAATGAGGGTTTCTTATATGTTACGCCTAGGAGAACATTTGAACCATTTTTCAAGCTGCTCCCCTCCCTTTTACTGTTGTCTCCCACATCATTTACTTATTTGTTTTTGGATTTACATTAAAGATGATTATGAAACGAAAAATATACCGCCATTGTAGAAAATATACAACTTCTTATCGGAGGGATGTGGATGTTCTTCTTGCCGGTCTACAGTTGTGGAGATTAAATTTCAGAGTAAGATTTATTTTGTGCTATTGTCCCCTTATTCACCAGAGGGTTGTGCAATGCAAGTAATCTGATCAGAATAATGCATAGGGACATATTTCAGAAAACCAATAATTGTGGTAACGTCGAGCTGTGCAAAGTGCCAAACTTAAGTCCAGAATCACTCTCCCTCCTTTCCACAATTCCTTAATCATGGCATCATAATACACTGCACTGTTGTCCATTAAAGGCACAGGCTTGAAGCAATCAATGCTGGACGCTAAAAGATTTATTGTAATTTCAGATCTACAGCATTTTGCAGACTAAAAAACAAAATTATATTTTATAGTTGTGCCATATTATATTTTACAGCTTTTATAAAATGGCTTTAAAAAAGGGGGGGGGAGGGGTAAAAAAGCCTGAAAGCGTCTCTCTTCTTTTCTTACGAAGTTAAGATGTTGACGGAAATCTTAAAAACCACTACATTTAAATTCCATTTCTTTCCTTTAACCTCTACACTTGCCTATACAAAAAGAAATCTTTCATAAACAAGTCCCAAACAAAATCATTGCCTATTTTACTTTCCTCAAACCCTGGTGGAATAAACACAAGTTGTAACAAGATCCTTTTGACCAATTCTTTATTCTGTTCATATTTGCAATGATTTTATTACTGACGCTCAGTTTGCTTGGCTTACATTATCACAATCAGTGCATCCTGGGATTAAAAACCATTTACTGCCCAAACTCTTAAAGAAAGTCCCCATGCAGCAGCATAATGAACATTGTTTCTTTTTATTGTTGCAGGGTTTATTGGTATGCCAAAGAGGCAGTGAAGCTCAGTCCTCATTCGAGAAACAAAGAGGCGACCCACTTAGTTAGCATGGCAAAGGCAGCACAAAGGTGCTGGAGATATAACCATGCAGCCTATAAATAGCAGCCATCCTATTTTACCTGGGAAAGGCCACAAATTAGGCACATCTCCAGAGAAATATTCATCCCCCCCCTCCTATAAACCATCTATTGGTATCCAAATTAATCTGGAACAAGCATCTTACTCCCTGGGAAAAAAATAAAATAAATAGGTATGGCAACGTAGTCAGCAGCTCGGAAGCCTTATCGCAGAGGAAATCCGCAGGCATCAGTACACCTCTCCAGAGATCTATTTCAGATGCTGGGCTGTGCTGACTGGGGAATATGAGGCTTCAGGCTCTAATTCATTAGAACACCCCTGTAGTGCTTACCTTTAAGCGCATGATTAAGACCCATCGCAAACGACAGAATTCTGCAGCTGCTTAAGTGTTTTCCTGAATCCGGTAGTCAGTTGGGACTTACTGGAGTAGGGAAACAACTTTAGTCCACTGCAGCTTGTTATCTGGGCCTGCAATAGCCAGTATGGGTAGGGAAACAAAGATTAACATGTTGGGAATCAAACACACACCCAACCCCCCCCCCCCAAAACGACATCTCTTTTTGGTTTGCAATTCCTTTTCTATATGTATTATATGTTAAAATATTTGGCAAATCTGATAAAAGGAATATACTCTGAACATGTGCAGTTGTGTATTTTATGCTCACTTAAATCCTAGCACTATCATGACTACCGGAACACAATGGGACTGTCTTCATCACCTTCTTCTCTATGGGTGGTCATGCCCTTCCCCAAGGTCCATTCTTGGCCATACCACGGCTCACACACACCACTCACATATACTTAAACTTCCATTTACACACAACCCCAGTGTGGTGTAGTGGCTAGAGTTTTGGACTGGGATTCAGGAAGTCTGGGTTCTAGTCCCCTCTCCGCCAGGCCATGGAAGCTCACTGGGTGACTTTGAGCCAGTCACAGACTCTCAGCCCAACCTACCCTAAAGGGTTGTTGTTGTGAGGATAAATGGAGAGGAGGGGGATTATGTACACTGCCTTGTGTTCCTTGGAGGAAAACGGGTGGGATATAAATGTAATAATAATAATAATAAACCATCACACCTCAAAATCCTATACACACGCACACACACACACACACATCATTCACTCCCCATTGTATTGCTCGCACACACCATTTGTAATCATGTGCACCACCATAATGGTGCATCCCTGTTGGACAATGCCACCTTCTTCTTTGGCTCTTTCTACACCTACGGGTGTAGCAAGCCAGAGGGGCGGTAAACCTAGAACCTGGTAGCCGCTTCTGGGTTCTGCGAGGTCAAGCCACATCACAAATGCAATGGTCGAGACTTCTCCCGGGCTGTCGCAAGTTGCGGTGGCCTTTTTTTTTTTTTTTTTTTTTAAGAAGATCCATGGACAGCGCATGAGCACTCCTCCACAACAATAAGTATATATAAAAAAGCGACACGCAATCATGCCTCCCTCCCCCCGCCATCCTGGGGATGGCAATTTCGCTTCCCCTCTCTTGATGGCCTCAGAGCCACACGGTGCGGCTCCGTGGCCATCAGTGCAGCTGCACTTACTCACGAGTAAGAGCGGCTGTACCGGGGCGGGTGGACACATTCTTCCACAGTCCTGGGAACTTCCCAGGACCGCGGAAGAATTGGGATTTTTCCTGATTCCGAGGAACCAGGAAAAATCCCATGCCCCCCCCCACACACACCCTCAGGACTCCCTGTGCATCATGCGGCCGCACAGGGAGCTACTGAAGAAGATGGCTTTCCCCAGAAAAGCAAGGGAAATGCACTAATCAGCAAGCACAATGAAGTAGAGGAAGGCTGCAGTTATATACACAGAGCCAATTTACACGATAGGTTTTTAACGTTTTATAAGGGTTACGAAAACTCTTTGGGCCACATGACGCACTCCCTTGAATGATGTATACCCAAGGTTTTTTAAAACTCACTTCAGCTATATACAATGGTTTTACTTTTAATAAATAGTTTTAAGTAAAATAATGTGTCCTTCCTTACCGTTTGTGATTTATGGGGGCAGTGCTTCGTTTACCGGTGCCCAAATGCTTAGCAGTTGATTGGTGGGGAAGAAAGAGGGGCTAAGGAGGAAGTGGGTGAGTGAACTACAACACCCACAATCCTTAGCCCTATACTCATTGAAAGCTAGGGATTGAAAGAGAAACTAAGGAGGAAGTGGGCGACTGAACTACAACGGCCACAATGCTTTGCCCTAAACTCATTGTAAAAACAAAACAGAAAGAGACAGGTCAGAAGAGTGTGTGACTTGCCACACCACTTTGAAGACTGAAGAAGTTTTCTCCTGTAACGTGAGTACTCCTTAATGTGGACTAAGACATTTTAGAATGCACCTATTTGGAACATTTTAAAATACTATTTACAACGTTCCAAGGGACTATGTAGATAGGCTCACACTTACTTGGGAGAAAATCCCTTTGAAAACAGTTGTACTTACCACTGAGTAAACATGCATCACAGTGCACTGTGGGTCTACTGAGTTAGAATTCCTGTCCATATGTGGATTGAAGCTTGGTATTCTCTTTACCTCTGAGATGATGCCCCATCTTCTGTATGGTGCAGAGATGTTCCTAGTCAATGATAGTCATGGACAGAGGGAGGTGGAACTGTATAGTCTGCAACTATAAAATAGAAAAGAAAATTATCTGTCTCATAATGCTACTATTTTTAATGTTATGATGAGTAAGTGCTGTTACTTATCCAACTCTAGAAGCCTTTAGAACAGGGCAAGCAACAAACATAAAACACAATCTGGAGGAAGCTAGGTGTGCCAATAACTTTGCACTGTGATCAATAAGTAGGGTGACCAGATTTTGGAAAGCAAAATCCAGGTCCAAAATGGCCACCCCACCAAAGCAGCCCCTCCCGAACATAAAATTAAAAAATTTAAAAGGCCGCCTGCCATGCGGCCAACAGACACCCCTGCCACCCCCCACCAGAAACAACCCCCCCACCAAGCCACCTGCCCCCCCAAAAAAACCAGCCTGGACCTACCGGGTCCTCCGCTGCCACCGCCAATCTCCTCCACTGCCGCGTGACCCCCTGCAGCCCCCTCACCCTTCTTGCCCTGCTCCTGGGCTCCCTGGAGGTACCTGAGGAACAGCAGCAGCAGGCAAAGGAGAAGGAAGAGCCTGCTTTAAAATGCCGGTGCTGCTCCCCAGCCTCCGCAGGAAACAAGTGCTCAGCGTTAGGGAGCGTCAACAAATTCCTCGTCTGGTGGCTAAAGCAGTTAGCCACCAGACAAGGAATTTGTTGACACTCCCTAACGCTGAGCACTTGTTTCCTGCTGAGGCTGGGGAGCAGCGTTGGCAGGAAAGAAGTACTCAGTGTTAGGGAGTGTCAACAAATTCCTTGTCTGGTAGCTAAAGCAGTTAGCCACCAGACAAGGAATTTGTTGACACTCCCTAACACTGAGCGCTTCTTTCTTGCCAAGGCGGGAGCAGCTGGCAGGAAAGAAGTGCTCAGCATTAGGGAGCGTGAACAAATTCCTTGTCTGGTGGTAACTGTTTTAGCCACCAGACAAGGAATTTGTTGACGCTCCCTAATGCTGAGCACTTGTTTCTTGCAAAGGCAAGGGAGCAGCGTGGACATTTTAGAGCGGGAGGAGAGCTGATCCTTTCCCCGGTTTGCCCCCGCAGTCCCCCTGTTGGCTCAGATTGCCCCAGTTTTCCCGGTTAGGACCGGGAAATCCAGGGCGATCTGGTCACCCTATCAATAAGTTTTAAGGCTCAAACCCACCCACCCACTTTCAGGGCCATGCAGAGGGGGGCCAGTGGGGCCAGTTGGCCTGGGGCCTATGATTTTGAGGGGGCACTCCGATGAGGAGGTTCCCCCTAGCTTACGCTACTGCTTCCGTAGCGTAAGCGCCCTTCGAGAAGCGAGGAGCCTACCTCACAGAAACAGCGCAGAAGCCGTCCGTCATGAAATTCTGAATGTGAAGAAGTGATCTCTTACACCTTGAATAAAAGTGTTTCTCATTACCTTTTTTATATGTATTTAGCACTGAATCAGTGCCACTGATTAAAAAATATTTAATGAGCAATTTGAAATGTGGGGGGGGCACACACTTCCCATCTGTCCTGGGCATATTACCAGCTCTGCACGGCCCTGCCCACTTTGCTAGTGAGTAGGTCACATTGAAACTAACAGTCCATAGAGCAGAATAAAAATGCTCCAGCACTTCCTACATGGCTGGAAGGCTCTATACAGTCTAATCAATGGAAAATTGCTCTAGCTTCCATATGTACTATTTTGGTAAATTTAAAATTGAGCCTGATTCAACCCAAATTAGTGTTTCGCTTATATTAGACACTACAGATGTCAGATGGCAACAGGTGGCAACAAGGGAGAGGGCCTTTTCAGTGGTGCCCCCCCCAATTCCGACGAGGCTCGCCTGGCACCAACATTGCTATATTTTCGGCGCCAGGTCAAGACTTTCCTCTTCTCCCAGGCATTTAACAGCATATGATGAGGGTTTTGTGTTGTTGTTGTGCTTTGACTCAGAATTGTTGTTTTAAAGGATATTGTAATTATAACTTGTTTTTATGCTTTATGCTTTTAAATTTTGTACATCAGTGTTTTTAATGTTCTATGTTTTTAATTTTTGTAAACCGCCCAGAGAGCTTCAGCTATGGGGTGGTATATAAATGGAATAAAATAAATAAATAACTAACTAAATAAATAAATAAATACAGAGGCTTAAGAAGAAGCTGAGTAGCTCTGCCAGATACTTGTAATATAATGAGTGATGTCATTGAGGCATATGATGTAGGCATGTCCTGTAATGGCTTCTTTTTGGTTAGAAATCATTGCTTTAATATATTTTGTTCATGAAAAATCTGTGCTAATAGCGGATGCACATGCACTTTTAAATTACATCCCTGTGATGTGGAAATTAATAGATTGACAGTAAAAGTGGAGCCATTACAGTTGTAAAGAAACTTATATTTCAAGCTTGGAAGGATGAACACCCACCACTTATTATTCATTGGACTGAAGATATTTCTGTCCTTGCTGCATTTGAATGCATCTCCTACGACTTATTTAGACAGCTGGACTGATTATATTAATGTATATATTTATAATGGAGCATTGAATCCTTTTTCCTCCTCCTCTTCCTTCTGTACTAAGTGTGATTATTATTGTGTATGGATATGTTTAATGATATCCGCTTTCTTTTTCTTCTGTTCTTCTCTCTCCCCCCTTTTTTTCTGGTGCCTCACCCTTTGTGATGTTTTTGTTGTTGTTGGTGGTTGTTATTCTTGTATTTGCAAATAATATTTTAAATGGTATAAAACTTCTAGAATTCCTTACACAGATAGTGTGAATGTATAATTTAAGTAGCTGCAGGGCATGGTCTGAAGGCACACAATTCAGCCATCTTGCCAAATCTAAACAGGTCTGGAACTGCTCAGCACCTGGATGGGAAACCATTTGGGAATCCTATGCAGATTAAAGTCTGCTGGGAACCCTGTGTATGCTGCTTTTAGTGCCATTCTGAAAGAAAATCAGGAAGTAAATGTAATAAAGACATAAATTGTGCCCAATTAACTATAGCACCTATCAACCAAATAATTCAGAAGTTGAAAGGTATCACAAGAGAACCACCACAGAATATTTGAAGCGAGACTTCTTTGTGTTCAATTTCTGAAACCCAGCTAAGGGTCAAATATATAACCAGAATGTTCTAGTTCCATAATACTCATCACATAATGTCTGATATAGAAGCACACAGTGTAAACCTTATTAGTAGCAAAGTACATCTCACATACAAAGAGAGGTAAAAAGCAAAGAGGAACAGGAGTCTTCATGTAGAATTTATACTACAAAGGGGGAGGGAATCCTGACTCTCTATTTCTGTGTAAATTTATCAATTTAACTTACACTTAAATGGAAAATCACTATACAGAGAACCATAAAATGTATTTTGTTATCAATTGAATGGTTTACTGTTCTAGCAAGCTTGGGGAAAACATACCTTTGCTTGATTGCAAGCCTGAGTGAACTGCATTATGAAGGATGCCATATATACCTTTAACTTTGGCATGCAGTGGTTCTCTTCCCATGTGCTCGCCTCAGCTTAAATCAAATGAGTGATGACAAAAGACACATAAAAGTGTAGAGAAGGGGGGGGAGAAAGCAAATAATGAAAATAAACAGAAGAGACAGAAAAAGGGGGTAAGATTAAGAAAGAGAGAGAGAGAGAGAGAGAGAGAGAGGAAACAGACCAGGAGAAGGCAAATGCTAATTGGGAAAAGTATGTGTATGGTATATATAAAAGGTCTACACATCTATTGTTATTTTCACGTGATTGTGAAATGTCTACTCTGTGCATTGAAGAAAGCGGTTGACCAGGAGGTTGTGACAGGGAAGGGCATAAGCCAGGCTAGCCCAAGACATTTTGCTGCCTGAGATGGAGAAGCAAAGGTGCATGATACTCAAGGTAGACAAGGGCTTTTTTCTTCTTCTTTTTGGCTTCTGGGGCAACTCTCTCCCTCTTTGGCAATAAAAATACAATAATACCAATAACTTTGCTGCCCCTTCATGACACCCAAATCCAGCTGCTTGAGGCAGCTGTTTCACTCGGCCAAATGGTAGGGGCAGCCCTGAGGCCAGCTTTATTCCCCACCTGCCCATTGCTCATTTGCTCCTCGGTCACAGCAACTAGCAGAAGTGCTTCTTTCTCAGGTGCAACTTAGGCCTACATATGGAGCCAGGTGAGAGTGGCCTGAATCTAGGAACATGGAGTAGCCTCTCTCATTCCTCACTGCCTTTCTCCTTTCTCATTCACCACCTTCCCACCCTCCATGTATGGGCAGGATGGATGAACGAACCACCAAATGAATGAATGAATGAACTAATGAATGTTGGGAATTGGCTTGCTTTTTTTATTTATTATGCAGAATGAATTATTCCCTAAATACCAGTGATTGGCTAAAATGTATATCCAAAATCTCATGCATTTGATATTTTCGGCAAATTTTGAAGTTTACAGATATGTGCCAGCATTTTGAATGCTTCATGTCTTCCCCCCACCCCTTTTATAAAACACACACACACACAACTCTCCACACTAAAAAATGTTGTTAAACTAAACTTTGGTGGATAGAAACCTTGTGTAAACCAGGCATCAAATCTGAGTGGACTTTTACTGCTGAATTATAACCCTGTCGAAATAAAGCTTTGCATCTGGAAAATGTTCAGTCTTCAGGGATAATCCTGCTCTTATTTACATCAGTGAGAATTAACCCAACATTGCATTCCATGTGTCTGATTAGCAACTCGTCTAAATGAAGCAATGTCTATTGCGCCCTGGCTTCAGCATCATTTCTGACTATTGAAAGCTTTCGTGATGGGTCATCTCAGTCATTTTTAAAATAGGGCAGGAAGTATGTCACAGTGAGTAGGCGCAAGACATAGTTTTTTATCTTCGGTGATCTGAGACTTCTTGCGGACAATTTTTGCTAATTTGTTTGTGGTTAAGAAGTATTCCATGAGGTACCTGCAGCTAAGAGCAAGAGAGAATGAGTAGAAGAGAGCCTTTATGACAGTTCCAGTCATCTCTGATGATTCTGGTATTTTATTTTGGCTGTTTCTGTGGTTTCTCAGCCTGTTTAAACAGGCAGAGAGTAAAGAAATCTAGACAGGCTCCCATTTGCAAAAGTACAACAAATTTGCTAAACGGGTACATTTCATTGTCAGTTAGCCCTGTTCAACGGTTCAGAGGGGCATATTTTAGTTTCTTTGTTTTATAATATTTAAAGTGAAGCTGAGCTGAATATTCTCAGGAGTCAGACTTCTTTAAAAATTTCTGAGATTTTCCTTTTTTCGCACCCCAACCTAGAATTGTGGAATTGGCAGAATTTTTGTGAAATATTATATTTCCCTCCCACCCCCCACTTGCAGCAGCAGCAGCAGCAAAAAAATAAAAAAGGCCCACAGAAAAAAAGAAGCTATGTTTCTACCACCATTAATGGTGAGCCTCTCACCTCAAGTAACTGTTGGACATATTCTCCTTCTCTTGGATACATTTTGTGAAATCTCCCCCCCCCCCATTTCTCTTCCAACAAATAGTGTGGAGAATTTTAAGAGAACATTTGTGAACATTTCTAAACTGTAAAGGAAGATGCACTTCTGAAATCACAAAAGCAGATCACCTGAGCAGAATATTCAGACCACATGCTACACCATGGTTAGACAGCTAACTCTTCTGCAGCAAGTGGTTAGTGAGCATGTTTAAATTGTGGTTATGTAGCCACCATGGTTAGGAATGGTTCACACGACACACTAAGTTATGGTTCACACAACATGCTAATCCATAATGTTTAGCTCAAAATGCTTAACCATCATAGTTTAAAGTGTTGTCTGCACAGGGTCTGTGCCTTTATACAGGTGATAACATATTTATTTTGCAGGTAATAACATAATTATTCTTACCAGTACAACCTTCTCCATATAGTGGTGTTTGAAAAACTTCCAATACCCGGAGCTATAGACCTTCTACATGGAAACTATACTTCCTCCTCTATCCCTTGACATTACATGTTAGTTTTATTACAGATTTAGGTTCCCATATCTTGTTCAACCAATGCCATAGATTTCAATTCTCAAAATTGAACTGCAAACATCTTCGTTGTTGCCAATAGTTTAGCTTCTTGTTGCTTTACAAAATTCTTCATCTCTCTCTCTCTCTCTCTCTCTCTCTCTCGGTACGACACCATGTGGATCAACGGGCAGCGGAATATGACTATATCCTTGACCGATCAATGAAATTTGGAGGACTGTGCATTTTATTTAAGTCATGTTGATCAGTGAAATTTCTCAAGTCTGTCCCCCTTTCTGTGGACTCAATCACCACTTTCCAAACATAGCCCAAGTTAAAGAGAAGCAAAACACATCTAATGAACTATTGCAAATATGAGATGGCACCCCGATCTAACTGACTGTGCATACAATTGCAGGAACTGAGTATGTATACCCCAGTCAAATCACTGGCAATTGTGATGAAGAACTGTTTGGTGGGAAGAGGGAGGACTAAATTTCTCACGCTTTCTGACTTGATCAGCCAAGCTTGAAAGGGTCACATGCACCCAGTCCCTGATGCACGATAAGGCTAGGGGATTGGGCACAGCACCCATTTACATATGCAGTTCCCCATTCAGCCAACAATATGTGCAGAGAACCCAGGTTCCAAGCACTTATCTCCGCTGCTGGATTGGGGTAACAGATTAATACTGTTCATTTCAATAGAATATGTGTTAGCAGAGTATTTTAAGGATAAGCCTCTTAGGTAATTATATAACCTCTCCAATACTTTGGGGAGATCTTAACAATAATCACCTGCATCTAATAAATGTTTCTTCTCCAACGCAGTGGTTGGCCACAATGGTACCCAGTGATTGAGAAAAAAAGACTTCAACTGATTATTCCAATTCAGCAAACTTCCAGGGCTAGCAAAACAGTCCATTTAACATTGCTCATATTTGGAAAGCAGCTTGTTACCTCCAGTTCTTTTATACATCCCCCAGGAAAACTGCAAAAGAAGTAGCTGCTTTTGTTGGTTATAGTACATCAAGATCCAGAAATTGCTACTAATTGTAAGGTTTGTAATTATTTCTGGTTTTCATTTTAATAATAACTCTTCGTGATTCTATTGACCGGAGGGAAATTTTAATCCCAAATGTGTCCAATTGTCAAAATTGCCATTATCCTGCAGAAAAAGAGAGGCTTTTAGGAAGAGGTAAAGTTTACTTATTGGAAATTAGAAATGAATATTTATTGTCAGATCTTCGCCTGAGATTAAAACCTTTTATTTAACACCGGTTGAAAGTGTAAATTATTCAAATGTTTACATATGAAGGGCTGCTGTACTCTAATGATTCCATTTCCTACAGTGTATTAGTGGCTAGATAATGAAAAGCTTCATCAGAATGGAATGTTAAACAAACAACTTCAACTTCTCACAGCAGACTAAAAAGATTGGGTGACTCAGTCAATTAGAGCTGGCAAATGCTTCTAATGAAGCAAGTACAAAACTCTTTATTGAAGCCAGTGAAACTAGAATTTGGTCTTTGGATCCTGCTGCTTCCTGGTTTTCCTGATACACAATATTTGAATCTGATCGGTCTCTTGGATTTCATAGGTACTATTCAACTGTGTCCCAGAGTTGATGCTAATGACATTGCACTAGCATAAGCCAACCGTTGTGCAACCTAACTAGCACTTACTAGGGCAACAGGCAAAATGAAGTGATCTTCCACTGAAATTCACCACTTTTTCTCCATTCCCCTAGTAAGTGCTTGTTGCATTGCAGAAGCATTGATTTATGCCAGTGCAACTTCAATGGTGCTCTCAGTTGTGAATATGGGTGGGATCCTTAACTGTGACATCCTTTTCTCCAAGGTTAGTACTAGAAATTAGTAGGGCTTCAATTGTTAAGCAATTAATTGACTAAAAAGGTGCATCTGATTAATTGGGCTGCAGATTTTTTGAAAAGAAATTATAATTTTTAATATAAGTACTTCTGAAAACTGCAGAGAGCAAACATTACTTTCCATTAGGGGTGTGCACGGAGTAAGCCCCCTCCCCCACGCTCCTTACCCTCCCGGGGCTGTCCGCTTCCATCTGCTGGCGCCCGCGGGCACCAGCGGATGGAAGTGGATGGCCCTGGGGGGGGTAAGCCCCTCCCCCTCCCCCTGCTTACCTTCTGTGGCCGTCCGCTCCCGTCCGCCGCTGGCCGCTACTGCAAGCAGGCTTCGCAGCCTGCCCCTAGGTAGCGTGCCAGGTGATCATCACCTGATCATCATCATGTGATGATCACCTGGCGCGCTACCTACGGACAGGCTGCGAAGCCCTCTCGCAGTAGCAACCAGCGGTGGACGGGCGCGGACATCCCCCCAAGGTAACCGGTGTGCGCACAGGGCCCCCTCCCCCTCCCTCCTTACCTTCAGGGGACGTCCGCTCCCATCCGCTGCTGGTTGCTACTGCGAGCGGGCTTCGCGGCCTGCTCCTGAGTAGCGCGCCAGGTGATGTCATCACCTGGCGCGCTACCTAGGAGCAGGCCGCGAAGCCCGCTCGCAGTAGCGGCCAGCAGTGGACGGGCGCGGACATCCCCCCAAGGTAACCGGTGTGCGCGCAGGGCCCTCTCCCCCCCTGCTTACCTTCGGGGGACGTCCACTCCCGTCTGCTGCTGGCTGCTACTGCGATCGGGCTTCGTGGCCTGCTTCTGAATAGCGTGCCGCACGCCCCCGCCCCCCTCCCCCCAGCTTACCTTTCCTGTCCGTCTGCTCCCGTCCTCCACCCCCTGCCCCCATTGTCCACTTTCATCGGCAGGCGCCTGCTGGCACCTGCCTATGGAAGTGGACACTCCACTAGGGAAGCCCCCGCCCGCTGTCCGCTTCCATCGGCAGGCGCCCGCCAATGGAAGCGGCGGTGGGCGCCAGCGGGCACCCGCCAATCCATCCGATCTGGATCGGAACCTTTCCGGATCGGATCAGATTGGATCGGCCGATCCAGCAGTGAAATCGGAAATCGGATAAATCGGCTAATTTTATCCGATTTCCCCCTGGATCGGATTTGGATCGTGGATCGGATCCGATCTAGTGTACATCCCTACTTTCCATCTCAACCCACAAGAAGAATGCCTCTTCTAAGATAATGCCTGCTATGAAATGTACATGCATTATCTAAAAACAAAGTATGTTTCTCGCTCCAGAAATATCATTGTTCTCATATGCAAATTTATGAAAGTTTAATTGATAGGTGAATCAACCAAAACTGATTGGACTAATTTCTTAAAATATATTTTACTAGGTTGCAATTCTAGAAATAAGGGTTCCCTCAGAGATTCTAATTTCTTCTTGCTCTGAACTACTACCAAGAAGCTTCGCATCACTGCCATTTTAAAGTGTGCTTCACACACCTGGACTCTAAAATCTCCATGTTGCCCAGGAAGGTTGACCAAGCAAGGGCAGAATAAGGAAATTTCAGTTAATACTTGCTGACCTTTAACCCCACTGAATCTCTACGAATGACTCTCAACACTATGCAAAACTAGGGGGACTGTGGAATGTGCAAATACCTCTCTAATTACCAGTTGCTAACATAATCAAGCTACCCAAAACATATCCAAAATCCTGATGAGGGAAAAACTCCATACCTGGAGCTTTGCTACTAAAGGTAAACACATTAGCAATAAGTAGCAACCATTAAGGTTAAGAACACAAAATGCCCATTCATTCATTCATTCATTCCCTTTCTATACTACCCAAGAGCCAAAGCAATCTGGGCAGTCTACAAAAATTAAAACCATAAAATATAACATATAAATGTATAAAACAATTTTACACACTCAACAACTACAACAAATCCCAGGACCCATTAAAAAAAGCTTCTCATATGCTGTCAAATGCCTGAGAGTAGATGAAAGTGGCATTTGAAATATAAAAAGGTTGGTGCTAGGCAGACATCAGTGGGGAGACCATTCCACAATTGGGGGGGCCACCACTGAAAAGGCCCTCTCCCTTGTTGCCATCTTCCAACGCCCCTCGGAAGAGGAGGGCTTCAAGTTACCATTGTAGTGTATAGGTAGGTTCATAATGGGAGAGGTGCTCGGTCAAGTATGTTTTGAGCTTTATAGATCAAATATAGCACCTTGAATTAGGCTTGGAAATGGACAGGCAATTGGTATAAGTAGGCCAAATCTGTGTCATATGTTCAGATCTTCTGGTCCCTGGTATCAATCTGACTGCTGCATTTTGTATAAGCTGCAGCTTTTGAAACATCTTCAAAGGCAGGCCCATGTAAAGTGCATTGCAAAAATCAAATGTAGAAGTTCCCAGAGCATAGACTATTGTGTCTAGTCAGGGTCATAGCTAGGCCACCAGCTAAAGCTGGTAGAAGGCCACTGAGGCTACCTGAACCTCAAGTGACAATGATGGTTCTAGGAGAAACCCAAAGCTACAAACCATCCAGAATAGAATGCACAGCATCTCAGTCTTGTCTGGGTTGTGGTTCAGTTTATTTGCCCTCATCCAGTCCATTCCTGCAACCAGGTATCGATCTAGCACATCCACAGCCTCCCCTGATGAGGATGAAAAGGAGTAGAGCTATGTGCCATTAGCATACCTACAGAGGACCTGGTGGGTGGGGAGGCAATTTGCCCCCTCCCATAAATTGATTTTGCACCCTTGGTGCAAAAGCCAAAACATGAAAACCAAGCACTTATCTCTTTGTTGTGAGGCACCCAAAGGAGATGCAAGTAGGACATAATATTAAAGCTTTTCTGCAGTTGTTTGGCATTCCTGCTGTGGTTGCTGTCCTTACAAGGTTTATGATCATCCTAAGGAAATACCTCATGCCCAACATCCCCATAGTTGTAGTCCAACACACCAGGTTAGGGAAGGCTAGTCAATAGGAAATGGAGTCTTCTCCTTTTGTAAGTTTGGCCAAGATGCTGGGTGGAAATGATGATCGAGATATTTTTACATATGTAAAGATATTTTTAAGATATGGTAAGTTATATATAAATCTATTAAATAATAATAATAATAATAATAATAATAATAATAATAATAATAATACCACTCCTCAGCTTTCTGGTATTCCCGCCACTACTGCTGTTGTCCTGAAGGGTGTGCTCAATTTAATGGACAGTTCTGACCAATCATCTCAAAAAAATTCCCATAGGAAAAAAAGAGTAAAGGTGGTCCCCACTACATTTCATATACAGCTGATGAAACAATTCCTATTTTAATCCTGTGGTTTTAGATGTGTCACTTTTCAGAACTGTATGACCCTGTTCAGACAACACACTAAGCCATGGTGGTTAAGCATTTTGAGCTAAACATTATTGCTTAGTGTATCATCTGAACCATTAGTAACCGTGGTGGCTACATAACCATGGTTTAAACATGCTCACTAATCATTTGCTGCAAAGGGGTTAGCGGCCTAACCATGGTTTAGGATGTTGTCTGAACAGGCCCTTTCCTAGCTTTTGAGATCAAGCAGGGATATGGAGGTTAAGTCACTGAGGACACAATCCTATGCACATTTAGAGAGAAACTGTCCTACAACTCCCAGCTTTCCCCAGCCACTGTTGCTATCTAAACATGCATAGAATTGCTCCCTGATCTGACCTTGTTCCTCTTAAATCTATTAGAATATTGCTTGCAAAGGTATTAGACCATTGGAATACTTAAATTGTTTTCTTAATCTAGACAGAGTACTTTGACATATTAAAAAATGCAATTTAACCAACAATATATTTATAAAACAAGGTCAGAAAACAAGCCACTTACATGCACACATTACACATATAGAGGTGAAAAGTGTTATAAAAATGGGAAATGTATATAATCTCTGTATACAACAGAGAAAAGACATTTGCCAGTATTTTAGCATACTTTTTTGGCATCTTTGATTTTATTTATCTTTGATACCCAAAGCAGGAATAGATGGAAATATTCATAATTAATAATAACTAAATTGACATTTTATTCCTTTTATTAATTTTTAAATTTAGAGAAATATTAAAAAACATGAAGCTGGATTATTTGGTGAGCTTCTTGCAATGCCCATAAATAAATTCTCTTTTAGCAAATCTCCCAGGATTTTTTGGCAAAAACTTTGTAATTGCCAAGGCAGAACTCTAAAAACTATTTCTGCCTCGTTTTTCTTGTTTTTTTATCAAGCCAAAATGTACATAGTTTAAATCTGAAACTTTTTTCCATGAAAGAGAAACTGGTATGAATTGTGAGCTCAAAGTATCCCTGTACTAAGAGTTAAGAAGTCCATTTTATTTGAAACACTATTTCTGATATATATTGATATATTTTTCTGTATCTTTTCTAGTGATGTACCATTTTTAAGTTTTACCACTTCACATCCCCTCTAGTACCACTAGAGGGTACTAGAGGGTACCCTCTAGTGGTACCCACTACTTCTCTATCCCAAGTGTCCCAGACAGGGGAATTGCTAGGCCTGGGCCTTTGGGGCTCCCGGCTGAAATCTATTCCCCAGGTCCCCAAATCTATTCCCCAATGTCCTGGATGTCCTCTGATGCCAGTGGAAGACTTCTTTCTTAGCTTAGTTGCCATGCAAGAGGTGATTTTCAAGGGTGATTGCAGCCGTGAAAGGAAAGGTTCACCCTTTCCTTTCACATTATGGAACACCCCTCCCCATGTCAATTAAGCTCATTGCAAAAATCTCCCATTGGTGCCAAATGGGAAGTTTTTTGTGACCTTAATTGGTATGCAGGGGAAGATTTCTAGTGGGATCCATGTTGGGAAGGGCCATAAGTTTCCAGCATATACAAAGGTCTCTTATTTGTGGTCACTGTTAGGGTGACCATATTTTGGAAACCAAAAAGGAGGACAACATGGCCGCCCCTCCAAGGGGGCGTGCCCACCCAAACATGGCTTTGGTCACACGTCTGATTTCACAGCACATAATTAAACAAACTTGTACTACATAACATCTTAATGTTAAAATCACTGAAATAAAGAACAAGTGAGACATTCAAAGACATTTGTAGCTTTTGCTGTACTTTGAAGCTTTTGCCATACTCTGTGTGATACAGTCTCCCCTTCCCTCAGGTATCTTTTTTGACTGCAAATCCTTCACTGGATGACCATAGTCTCAACTTCCCTAACATTTAACACTCTTTCCCCATCACCTTTCTCAAATCCATATGTACAGATTCAGCATACTGCTACCACTGAATAAGTGCAGAAAAACCGAGTACAACAAACTAGCATTCAGAAAGAATATAAAATACTATCCCCCTGCAAACAAAAGCCATGGAACAAAATGGACTAACAGCTTCCCTCCTTTTATCCAAATATCTCCTGAATTTACACTGCCTCAGTGTGCAGAGAACAGAGATTCCAATCAGGGACCCAAAGAAAACTGGCCAAAAAAACCTCAGAAACAGGTCCCATTGATTTCAATGAAGCTTACTCCCAGATAAATGAACATAGGATTGCAGCCACTTAACATCTGTGCAATCTTCTCTAGCAAGTGCAAGCCCCTTCTGTCAAGGACAACTGTGCACTCACAGAACCTGGCCTCATGGATCCTGCAACCAGCAGGTGCTCTCCAGAAAGATGCTTTCAGAGCCTAGGAGATCCAGACACATTCAGACAAGACACACTATGCACTCACATATTATCTTGCTGGGACAGAACAATTCCCAGAATGACCAGATACAAAAGAGGACAGGGCTCCTGCAACTTTAATTGTTGTGATGAAGAGGGAATTTCACCAGGTTGGGGGGAGGGAGGAATCCACAAAGCCACACTGTAAAATAATCATAATCACAATCTCAAAGCCATACAGAAAAGAAATGTCTGGAACCGAGCTGAAAGTTGTGAGTACATATATCCCTTCGCATGTAGTATAATCATCATCATCACCTGCATCAGCACAAAAGCAGTTTTGGAGCCACATTTTTTTAAAAAAAATCATCATCATCCACACACACCTCACACACGGTCACCAAAGGCAATAAAAAATAAAATCTACATACCGCTGCATACCCACCCAAAGTGGGGGGAAACCCCACCCTTCCCCAAGACAATTTTTAAAAAAACTCCCCACACACACTTAACCGGGGGGGGGGGGAGAATAAAAATCCACCCCACACTCATCCAAGGCAAAATAATCATAATCATAATGGCTAAAAATAGAATACAAATCCACCACACACCAACATACTCACCCATGGCAAAACTGATAATAGTTTTTAAACTCACCCAAGGCAACCCACTCTCTACACACATTCACCCAATTAAGAGTCTATCTACAGTACTGCTATAAAACAGTTTTAAATGGTTTAAAATGGTTTATAACAGTTTTGAGAACTGTTGGGGCCCAGGACACGCTCCACAGACAGTTTTCAAAACGTTCCCAAAGTGTTTTATCCTGCGTATGTAGATAGGCTCTAATTCATCAAAATCAGTACCCAAAGAATGGATAGAAAATCAGTAACAACTTATTTCATCATTGCAGCCAGAGATAAAATCCAATCTACCCCCCAACACCCCACTAGACTTAGATTTCAGCTAGAGACAGTTCATTTGGCCTGCATTACTTTAACACACACACACCACACACACAGGCGCACATAGGAGCAGCAATTCCCAGGTGGGCGCAGAGCGGAGGAACGTGCCAGTCCTTCTATTTTAAAAAGGGGGGAGATTAAGTTGAGGTAGCGCACTAGGTTAAAAAAGTCAGTTGAAGCCAAACCGTATTACCTGGTGGTTGGAGGGGATGAGGCACCCTCAGTGTAAAGCCCCCCTCTCTCTAGGTCTAGGGAGCAGGAAATTAAAATACCATCAGCCGCCCCAGCAGCCCCACTGGCCAGGCCCTGGCTAAGCAAACAGGGATGGAGCACGTCGGCCCAGGTGGAAGCGAACCCAGGCAGCGGCTGCAGCCATAATAACTCACATACTGGCTGGAGGCCCGAGTGCCGGGAAGACGCCTGAGCAGCGGCTGAATCAAGGCGCGGCTGTGGAAGACGAGGAGGAGGACGGGGAAGGCGGCGCTGGCTGGAGGCCCAGGCGCCGGCGGGAGCAAGTTTGGGCGAGCCGCATGCAGTGCACGCGGAGGCTGAAAACGGAGGGGAGCTGAACAAAGAGCAACCAAATCGCCATGTGCTCATAAAAACGGGGAGGAGGCGCCCTAACTGGCCCAGGCAGGTGCAAGGTGAGCCACAAGCACCGCCGCTGCTTTACCTCCTCCGCTGCCGCTTCTCTCTTCATGCCCCACTGCTTCAGCGTCCTCCTCTGCTGCTTCTCCACCACCAATTCTCCGCTGCTGCTGCCACTGCCACCGGTCCTCCTCCTCCTCCTCCTCCTCCTCCATCCGTCCGTCCGTCTTCTCCTCCTCTTCCTCCGTCTGTCTTCTTCTTCTCCTCCTCTGTCTGTCTTCTTCTCTTCCTCCGTCTGTCTTCTTCTTCTTCTCCTCCTCCTCTGCCGTTGCTCTCATCGCAGCAGCCTGGGCCCTGCTGCTACTTCTGCTGTAAAAAGCCCCTGATCGGCCCGGGGAAGGGGCTAGAACGACGCGCACCCGGAAGTGTGGGCGCGCATTGTTCCGGCCTCTTCCCTCGCCGATCTGGGCCTTGTTCTTGGCCAGCGCAATCGCGCTAGCCAAGAACAAGGCCCGGATGGTGGGGGGGGAGGCCGGAACGACGCGCATCTGGAAGTGCGGGCGCGCGTCATTCCGGCCTCTTCCCTCGCCGATCTGGGCCTTGTTCTTGGCCAGCGCAACCGCGCTAGCCAAGAACAAGGCCCAGATGGCACGGGAGAGGCCCAATTTTTCTGGACTTTGGGGGATATTTTAAAATTTCCCCCCCGGACTCAAATTTGGCCCCTTTTCCCTGACATGTCCGGGGGGATCCGGACGTCTGGTCACTCTAGTCACTGTGTATATGAATACAGTAACTATGAATTCCAATATGATGATTAGATAGATGATAGATAGATAGATAGATAGATAGATAGATGACACAGCTTCTTTCACGAGCTTGTTACTGAAGAAAAAAGAGATCATGGCATGGGGACTAAGAGGAGAGGACAATCTCAGCTAATCCAGGAAAATTAATGATGGTGTCTTTTCCTGCCTGTCTTATATTGAGTCAGTTCTCATGATATAGCCAGCTCACTGTGGGTTATTTAACTCACAATGAGCTGCAGCAGATGCCAGGCAACATTTTGAAAATTCAACCCCAGGTGGGGATTGCATGTTGTGTGAACGCAGCCACCGAGGGTTATTTGAGGGTTAAATAACCCTCAAATAACCCTTGCTTAACCCTCAAATAACCCTCGGTGTCTGGGTTCACACAACACAACAAAACCAGGGCAACATTCAAAACGTTGGCCACAAGTGCCTGACCTACCCCACAGTGCATTATGGGTTAAACAATCCCAGTGAGTTTGCTGTGTTATGCTAACCAGGACAGTCTAAAGCACACACATTTGGAGCAGGTGGCCAGTTGCAGTAGTAGTGTAGGCAGAGAGGACTTTTCAGAAGATGTTTTAAGGATACAGTAGGAATACAAATAATTGACTGCTATGGGTACTAACTTCGCTCTTCAAATTTTGCAATTGAGTTCTCCAATTAAAAAATGCATGCAAACATAGTATATTAGGGGAAAGTGCACACATGTGAAAATAACATTGAAAAATGTACTATATTGGGACAATTGCTTTAAAGGGGGGGCAATTAGGCAAAATTGCATACAAAAATGCATAGGAGAAATGTGCACAGAGATAGATATATATATTTGTGTATTTTCACAAGAACCTTTCCTCAAAGGTTGGGATGAACCAAATTTCAGATTAGAAGAACAAGAAACTGAAAGAAACCAAGATTGACAAATTCACCTATCCCTAGGGGAGGCCTACCTGGCACCTACCTTGATGTCATTTTAGCACCAGGCAAAAATCTTTTTATTTTGGCGAGCCTTTCAATGAGTGATGAAAATAATTTAAATTGCTATTGTTTTACCCTATTTTATCTGGCTCCCCCCCCCCCCGGGCCGCACCCATTTTGCTATTTTTGTGTTGTTTTTAGGTGTGTTTATTTTGCAAGCCACCTTGGAAATGCTTTTACATTGAGAGTAGGATATCAGTGTATAAAATAAATACAATAAAAATATATACATAATATTACATGATTGCTAAACTTAGGGGAGGATTATTTTGACTGTGATCGCAATGAACAGGCAGTTTGGCTATGAACAGGCCATTAAACCAGCTCAAATAGATATGTAAAGAAGAGCTTGAGTGCTAAAACCCCATATCTACACCTGCAGTAACAATAGGCTTTCAAGCTTCCATGTTCTTTGGGTCAATAGTTACAAGCATTCTTTATTTTTCTACTGTCCTCTAGCGAACTTCACATCAAACCATGTTACCCAGTCGATGTCATTGAACTGAAGTTTAGTTTAATCATAAAAAAGAGATTTTGGTCAAAATGTTCAAGTGGAGAGTTTTACATTGATTCTGCAGGCAAACGTCCATTCTGAAGCTATTTGGCTTAACCAGGGTGATACAATCCCTTCCATGTTTGAATATATCTATATCTATATCTATCTATATCTATATATCTATAGATATAGATAGATATAGATATATAGATATATGTCTACCAAGTCACATTCAAGCTTCTTAAAATTTTATATATATATATATATATATATATATACAGGCAATAAAGCAAGAGTACCAGTTTTAGAATATGTATTGTCTTCTCAAGTACCTGTTTGTTTGCAAACAATATTCTAGTGAAATATTACTTACCTGGTTTTCTCTAATAGCATTTCTAACTGCCATTCGAGATGTGGCAGATAGGCAGAAGAAAAAAGGAACCCCATCCTGTAGAACAGTTCTCTCCCCTAGGTATGCATGCATGGCCCCACCACTGACCACTTTTTGGCTAGCAGTGATGGGTGGTTATTCCAGGCATATGTCTAAATCAGGACTGGGGACCCTCCTTCTGCCTATGGGCCAAATTCAATTTCAGAGATGCTCTCGCGCCCATGTTTCAGTGGTGGGTGTGGCCAAAGGAAAATGGGGTAGGGCCAAAAATGCAAAAATACCAGCATGTTGTAGCTTAAATCTCTTACTGCCAGTCACTGACCCTTAGGAGTGACATTTCAACCTATTTTTAATACTTTACTGTTGGTTTTATTCCTAATTTCATAGTTTATTTCAAAATTGTGCCCCAACTTGAGCATAATTTTCATGTGAAAACAAACTCAAATTCCCAAGTACCACAATACTTTAGACAAGTACTGAATAATTGTACTGTTTTAAAATAGGTGAACAATCTTGTCATACTGTGCATACATGATGAAATCCACATCAAAAATCCATTAGATTATTAGATTCCTTTCCCTGAATTGTCTCCCCCATCACATCACCAGTATTTGAAAACAGAAACCTCACCTCAGATTCATGCTGAAATAACACCAACGGCCAAATCTACTAAGCCTTATACAAGTGTGCACAGGTATGTGGTAGATATGGTAAGTCAACCAGAGCAGAACCCTGATCTGCCTGCCTTGTGATCTGGAGGAAAACAAGGACACCCATCATTGTAGGGGATCAGCCTGTGATTATGATTCAAATTTGCAGATGTTTCTGGACCTACTATTGCACAGGCAATTCTAGTTTGTGGCAGCAATTAGGAGCACTTTCAACTAAATTCATCTAGTGAAGAGATTGTCTTCCTTTATTGCAGGCAACCATCATCATTCATTCCTTTGTAACCTCAAGGCTAACATATTGTAATCTGCTTTATATTGGGCTGTTGTTGATGACAGTTTAGGGGCTTCATCTGAATCAGAATGTGCCAGACTGCTTCCAGATGGTGATGATGTGCTACCAGGCTCATCAAAAGATGAGACTCCAGAGCAATCTGTGTTTTTTGCAGTGCAATTCAGTGTGCTGTTCTGAGCATTAAAATACACATCTTGTGAGTCATAGATACTTGGACTATCCTCTTCCCATGTGTCCTTTGTATGATCTAGAAGACTGACAGAGACAATCTTCTTAATATACCAAGTTTGCCCATGACTAATAACCAGATGATCATTTTATCACACCCATTCCACCATGGCTCTGCATTTGAAAATATAAATAGGCAGGGAGACAGAAAGACAGAAAGACAGACAGACAGACTCCTTATCACTTGGTAGAATGAAAGAGATGCCCAAGTTGGTTGTCTGTATGAGCTCAGTTATAGAACTTAGAACTCATTTTCTCTCATGATGTGGGAAGTCCAAAGCATTATTATCTACTAAAATTATGGGGTAACTTTCCTATTGAGCTAGATCATAGTAGGAAGTTAAGAAGAAGTGTACTTAGCATTTTTACAGCACAATACCTTGTCAACCACCCAGCAACCCTAAGACATTTTGACTTTCCCTTGCTGGATCATGGTGGTTGGTGTTTGATCCTGGGCCACCTATGCCCAAATTCAACACAAGTTTCAGGGCCTACAGCTCTCTCATAACTGTCCACAAATCCGTATTTTTAGACAGCAAATGTATTAGCATTAGCTCTGAATGCAAAGTTGATGCAAGTTCATTTCGTGCCATCTAAACATTTGCTCGTCAAAGGATGCCTGAGCATCACACTGCTTGCCCTGAAAGGGGCTGAGCCTTTGTAGCATTCCAACGGAATCCTTGCAAAGGCTTGAAGGTTTTGTGAGTGTTCTGTGTGAACCCTTCCAATGGCTCAAGGGCATTTGCAAAGCAGCTGCCGCCATCACTGTCATCTCCCCTTGCTCCAAAGCCCAGAAACTCATTTTGGGGTAGGGATTGGAGGCAGGGGGCACACCAAGACTCCAGCACTGTGGCCCTGTAGACCAACCTTCCTCAACTTTGCACCCTTTAGATATTTTGGACTACAACTCCCATCAACCCCAAATGGCATGACAAATTATCAGCGATGAAGGGAGCTGCCGTCCAAAACATCTGGAGGACACCAAGTTGGGGTGAACGCTTGTAGGCATTCTCCTTGGCAGAGAAACGGCACTAAGAATGTGACTGACCTG